>JAHBCN010003391.1:76086-118738 GCA_019359885.1 Listronotus oregonensis | reverse complement strand
ATTTGATTCGCAATGGCATCAAAGTCCGAGAAACGAGTATCAAAATTTATCTTCAAAGCACTCAAAGTTTCGATTGCAAAATCGATAGGAAACTCAGTTTCAGTAGTGTGGCTGAATATTTCACATGTTTTAAAATGTGAAAAACATTTACTTCGTAGTTGTGATTGAAACAGTCTCAATTTCTTCCGGAATGATTTGATATTAGTGTATAAATCAGGAAGATGCTGGTTTTCTCCTTGCAATCCCAAATTCAGTTCGTTCACATGTTTTGTCAAATCAACATAGAATGCTAACTTCCACAGCCATGCGTTGTTTTGTAATTCAGTAAGAGGGCGATGCTTTTCATTCAAAAAAATTTCGATCACTGCTCGAAGTTCAAAAAAGCGCTGAAGGACTTTCCCACAACTAAGCCAGCGTACGGCAGTATGAAAAGGTAAGTCAGTTTCTCCAATCTCTTCAATAAATTGTCGGAATTGTCGGTGATTCAGCCCAAAAGATCTGATAAAATTAACAGTTGATATGACTGGTTTCAGAACGTCAGACATATCCAAACATTTTCCGCACAAAGACTGTTGATGAATGATACAATGTAAGACTAATGGTTTTGAACCACCGTCATTTTCTACAGCCTTTGACACAAGAGCGACCACTCCTTTATCTTTCCCACTCATGTTTTTGCCTCCATCAGTTGTAATACATTTCAAGTTTTTCCATCGAAGGTTCTTTTGATTAATGGCCATTTCAACTCCTTTAAAAATATCTGTACCAGTAGTTGTGCCATGAATACTATACATATAAAGAAGTTCTTCGTGCACTTCATAGCTTTTATCTACTCCTCGAATATAAATCAACACCTGAGCAGTATCTGACACATCCGTTGACTCATCCAAGGCCAAAGAAAACCACTCAAAATGTCCATTTTTGTCGAACAGTTGAGAGGATATATTTTCAGCGATGTTTTCTACCCTTCGAGCCACAGTGTTTGCTGACATACTGACAGTTTTTAATAAATTTACCTTTTCAGGGCACATTTCTTCGGCTACTGCAATTATGCATTCTTTGATCATTTCTCCATCGGTGAATGGTTTTCCACTTTTTGCAATTTCAAGAGCCACACGAAAGCTGGCACGAGTTGCAGCCTCTTGTTCAGTTTTGAGTTTTGTAAATGAAGATTGCTGCGATTTCAATCCGCGCTGCATAGCTTCAAATTTTTTCTGTCCGCAAACTTCCTGTATATTTTGAGTAATTTTGAAAATGTTTTGTTTCATAATGACGTTTAATGTTATATTCTTTGAGAACGGCTATGCTTTCATTGCAAATCAAACATAGCGCCTTGTTACTGGACTCAATTACGAAATACTGAATGTTCCACTGATCTTTGAATTTTCTGCATTCACTATCAATTTTTCGCTTCTTTTCCATACTACTAATTCACACACAAAAGCAACAATTCAAATCAAAATACTGTTATAAAGATGTCTTAAACTTAAACACGCACAAACACGTTTTAAGGAGGTATGCAATATTTATTTAACAACAGTGTCATAGGAACTGACTTGTGGTTGCGCCACTAGCCTTCTTATATATTCCAATTACTGCCATCTAGAAGTGAGTGGAAGACACCAGAACTTTCTCGAACCAACGAGATTATTCTGTACGTGCTATTAGCGCCATCTGTTAGCGATAGAAGGTACTACCTATTTCCGCTTGTGTCCACCAGATGTCGTGTCACGTTACTCCTCATGGCTCGTACTCTACGACTAATCTAGAAATTACAGATAATGACAGGAAAATTAATAATATGCAGTGTTGCCGTTTTGCGGACTTTAGTCCGATTTGCAGCCTTTTTTAAACGTTGTGTACTTTTTCGGACTTTTTTTCATCAGTGGACTATTTCACTTCTTACCACCGGCAACAATGATAATATGGTTTTGGCCCTCGGAACTTACTGGAGTAATCAGTATGGCCCTAAGGCTGGAAAGTTTGGAGACCCCTGCGAGATGAGGATTTTTAAACCCTTTTGGGAGTCGCATTCATTCATATGCGATTTTATCTGTAGGTTTACCCAGTAAGCCTGCTAGAGAGGGTAAGTGTTAACATTTGTTCTATTGAAAACTTGAGTAAAATTACCTATGTGTACCTTCTAATGTATAATAAGACCATCTTTAAAGTATTGTTCTCATGTCTAAGGAATGGCGTCTCCCACAACTCTTAGCATTCTTGATTTCCTTTAGGGAAGAACCATTCATCCTATTAATGATTCCATGCATACAGGAAAGCCTTCTTCCTCACCCACCGGCGATCTGTAGGGAATCTGTCGCATTTTATAGATATTTTTACGACTTCTGCTTTAAGAAGTTGGTCAGTATAGTTCCACCCCTGACAGGTCCCAATGGACGACACGTAGTGTCGTTTCTATGCATTCTTTTACAGTCTAGCATGAGAGGCCCTAATCTTTCCACTCTGTAAGTTCTTTTATCCCTAAAGTGTCCAGACTGTGAAACCTACTACCACCAGAAATTTTGAATTCTCCTCCAAATTCCTAAGTTTTTAGGTCTGTCAATAGACTTCATCTCACCACACTTAAGACACCCACGGTACGTTGGTATTTAGGCCTTCGCCCTTTGTGGACTATCTCAATGACCCAATAATTATCCGTAAAAGTCTGGTCGACCCTTTCAAATGTTTGCAATAAATTTCTATTTTGCTTTACATTATACAATAGGTAAATGGATAGATAAAAATTTATTTGTCCATTTGTAATGATAAAATTACTCTAGAACTATACACCCATTTTTTACCTGTAAACTACAAACCGGGGTAAACATTTACCCCACGGGATTTTTGCTCTTAAAATCGTTCTGAAAGCAGTAGTCTGACATATGAGTACTCGAATTTTTTCGTTTTGTTATGCCCAAGAGAATGATGAAGAGCAAATTCAATGTTATCAAGATTAAAAATTGATTTGAATAGCTGTAAGTACTTAAAAACAGCCAAACCATCATTTAACAGACAAAAATTTATACCTTTTTTTAAACAACCGATTTTCAAATTTCCAACGGGATTTCAAAGAGAACACTAATGGCTTTAGGAAAAATTATACCATTGTGATGTTTTGCTAAAAAAGTCTGTTTATTTGGGCATTTAAAAATTCAAACAAATTAAGAATCTGATCGATGGAAAAAATCAAATAAATATTCATAAAATATTGGTTTTCAAGAATCTATTTTTGTTCCTCTCATGGAAAATTAAAAAAAAAATAAAAATTTAAGTACAGTTACGATTTTACTTATTAAAATTTACTCGGAATAGATATCTACCCCGATTTGTAGTTCTAGGTATAATTATTAATAGAGACAAAAAATTTAACATTTATTTACAGTGACTTTGGTGACCATTATTACCAAATATTATCAACATTATGCTTATATTAGCGTAATAATCATTCAAATAATCAAAACTCTAATCCGCGTTTCCCGACAATTCCGATCAGAGGAAACGCTTAAATAAATTGGTATCGTTTACACAAATATTCCCTGAAACTTTTTTGTTGGTTCGCGATCGGCGGAGACGCCGCACCGTATCTTAAACTAACTCATATATTGTATATTTTTTAAACTATGCTTAAACTAACCCAAACTTAAATAAAAGTTTTATATCATTATATCGGTGAGATATTTCCACTAATCATGGGAAAAGTTATCATAGATGTGTTTTTTGTCAACCTTAAAACCAGAGGAGGTGGGTAAAGATCGGCCTTTTTTCGCCGTATTCGTAAAAATTCAAAGTTTCAACTTAGGTCATTTTATTACATTTAAAATAAGTACAAGTATCTTTATTCATATCTGCAATGAATTGGTAAAAAAATCAGAATGGCAAGTACCAAAAAAACCTTTAAACTTGCCATTTTTATTGAATTTTTGCCACTTTACACGTTTTGATTATAACTTAAAACCAGGTATTCTGAGTTTCTAACATTTTTGCAAAGAAAAAAAAATGTATATTTTTTACCCCTTAAAGAATGTTCTTCAAGACATGCTTCCAGTCTTCAACTATTAATGCTCCGTTATTCCCTGGGAATCAATTTTAATAATATTTATTTCAAATAAAATTGCCAGGGGACTAGTACACTGGTTAATTTACCGTAAAAGAAACATTACTTTATTAACGCTAATTTATTTATTTTAACACTTTTGCCCAAGATACCTACTGGTTTACCTAGTTTTTATGCTACTTATTGTAATAATTTACAATAGAAATTGACCAGAACGAGTTCAGTACTGATAGATCACAGATTACCAAAGATCAGATGCTAAAAATCTTTGTTTAAGAATTGGGTGCCCAATGTAAAAGGCACTATAAAAACGTGTACCATGGTTCTTTTATAATATCTAAACATAAAAATGCAGACCTGGCTTAAGGCTAGCGGGGCTAAACCAACCCCTGAATTTTTGAATTTGCATTTTTTACAAAAATATATTTGAGGCATCTTAAAATTCCACAATTTTTAAATTTAATTTAAAAGAAATCGAATTGCACTTCAACAACTTTAACTCACCTATAGAGCTATTCAGTCGCACTTATGTATTACGCTCTTGATCACCCGGCAGGAAGAATATTGCAGAGAAATGATAATATGTCTCTTTGACAATAATTCCTTTTGTATATAAATATTCCACAGTTAAAATCTAAAAATAATTTTTCAGTTTTTTTGTAAAATCATTTTGCAAAGATCTGGAAAATTTTTATTTTTTATTTCTTTTAGAGTATTAAATTCAAAAATTATAGTTTGGGGATGCCTTAAAAATATTTTTTGCCAAAAAAATTGTTGATTTAAAAATTCAAGGGTCGGTTTATCTCCGCTAGCCTTCAGCAAGGCCTGCATTTTTGTGTTTGATATTATAAAAGAAGCATGGTACAAGTTTTCATAGTGCCTCAAAACCTACACTTAAATATCCACCAGCTCTCCTAGAATTTTCTCCAAACGAAAGTTATAATTTTCTCGAAGAAATTGATACACAAAAATAAATTTTTGAAATGGATGCACTAAATTAATTTGGTATTTTAAAAGTGTCGACATTTTTTCGATTCGTTTTATTAAAAAAGATTTTTCTATTCATTTCTAGTAACAATATAATCAATTTAGTTTATGGGAACCAAAACTAACCAGAACAAGTCAATAATCTGCTAAAGTCTAGCGTTTAGCGTTGATTAAAATGAAATATTTCCTAAAAGAAAGATTCCAGATCATAAAACTATTTTACGTAAGCGGTGAATGTGCCATTTACTAAAAGTAGTTGTAAATGCTGAGCTTTGAGGGAACAATAAGAAAAATTGCAAATTTCTCATATAAATTAATCCATATATTGCCACTGTCAGCTAATTGATTTTGCCAAAAAAGTTTTTTAAACTTTAATTCGCTAAAATTGAACATATTACTTCTTTTACATGTATAAATAGGAGGTACATTGAAAAAAATATAGCCCATGTCCGGTTTTTTCAAAAGCAGACGTCCTTTTAAAAGGACAGTGGCAAAATAAACTACCACCTTAATAGAAAAACATTATTTAGTATGGTATGATTTAATTTAGAGTGAAGAGCTTTTCGCAAATAAAATTACTTTCTTTGTGACAAAATGTGCGCGAATAAACAATCGTATGCTCTATTCCATCTTTTTTTTTAAAGAATGGGCTTCTCTAAGAAGTCGTTAAGTCCTAGTTGGAGATCCCTGTACTGTGCGTGCTAGACCCCTAGCGAAACATGTTATTATTGCATTTTACGATGCTTTTTAGATATCAAAATAATGCCATTATAAACGTTATACATAGCTACTTAGTTCTAAACTACTATCATTATCGTTAAAGAATATATGAAATTATTTTAAACAGTTTCTGTTTGACCTCCGACCAGTAATGTCACGCGATAAAAAGCTACATAACTTTATTCGGGAAGAGCGGTTGGCGGAGCCCTATAAACTGATTTTAACGCTCGGGGATAAACGAGATATTTACGCCAATTAATGGGGTCTTTCTTCTGGGTCTGGGCGCTTTGAGCAAAGATTCCTAGATCCTGATATTTTACCGTTTTTGGGGTTGTGCACGAGGTATTTTCCAACAGCGAAAGATGGATGAGTGCGCAGTGCGAAACATCAGAACTGACAGAAACCATTTATGCGTAATACCAGAAGTAATTCTTGGTTTGAACGTCATATTTGTGCCCTTCATGATTCAAGATACTGGAACAGTTTAAATTTGTAAAAAGTTTGAAATTTCTGGGGACTTTAACCCCGATTTATTAAATTTTTCACCGACGAAACTCGGGAAAGCTCTGTCTGGAAAAGGAAGAGCTGGCGAGTTTCCGCATAGCAGTGCCAAATAAACATGATTAAGATTAATATTAAATTATTTTGAATTACGAATACCAGTTCTTATTTTCAAATGATATTTTCTGATTTAGAATTAACTATTCTGAATTGCACTAGTTATAAAAAAGATAGTCGTAGACTGTCTGGTATACATATTTTATTCAACCAATAAGGAGTAACTTTGGGTAAACAATTAATGTGTTCCTTCTTTCTTCTGCATCACATGCATGTTAATCTGTGGTTGGTTCAAGATTTTAAATAGGCAGATAAAGGAAAACCTAGATTACAATATCCAAAGTTCATTTATGACGGTTCATTAAACATGCTAATCTTGTTTTTTTAATTATTTTGAGAATTTATTTTAAAGTCTTGCTGGTATAAATTAATTTACCCGGTGAAATGTGGGTATAAAAATTTTATTAATTTAAAAAAAATCGTTAACGTGAATAATGGTTGGGTCTTTTATACCGAGTTTTTTAGAAGGTGGCCACATAGGAAAAATAGACGAAATATTTTTGAATTTAAAAACAGTGTTTTGGGTGTTATGGTTTGCCTGGTCTGAAACGACAGTTTACCAAATTTTACTTGGCCCAGTACTATACAGGGTCAGTTACAACAAAATTGAGCAAAATCTATGAAGTACCTAATAATAGAAAGATAAATTTGTATTTTTGCGATATCCATTATTCTTTTGTCAAAGTCACAGTAACACATTCCTTGAAAGAAAGTGTTTAAGTGTCAGTATATTCATAAAAGCAAAAAACTATAGCTACATATTTTTTCAAACACCATTACTTAAATTAAAAACCTATAACTTTAAATTATGACATACATTTTAATTCTGGACAATACATTTTTTTAACATTTTGTTTTAACTTTCAAATTTACGGTAGTTCATAAGTAACGATTTTTTTCAGTTTCGTTGTAACTGACCCTGTATAATACCAATTTAAGTAAAATTTGGCGAACTATCGATTTCGATCAT
This sequence comes from Listronotus oregonensis, assembly GCA_019359885.1. Taxonomy (NCBI): domain Eukaryota; kingdom Metazoa; phylum Arthropoda; class Insecta; order Coleoptera; family Curculionidae; genus Listronotus; species Listronotus oregonensis. The sequence goes on along the minus strand of JAHBCN010003391.1, from coordinate 111,389 downwards.
GAAAACTATAACTAGGGTTGCCAACTCGTCACAAAGCTAAAGAGTAACACATGAAAATTTTTTAGCGCTTTAACTTTTTTAAAAAAATATATTTTAACATAACAAATTAAATCGTTCGGCGTTCAAAAACAATACCTTATTATAAATATTGTATGTTTTCAATTTTATATAAATAAACGAAAGCAACATACTTATCTTAAAAGGTTTTATCTTGGGACTGTCCACGAAGGCTGATGCCTAAGTACTAACGTACCGTGGGTGTCTTCAGTGTGGTGAGAGGGAGTTTGTTCACACGGGACTTAAATTTTTGGAGATTGGGAGGAGAAGGAAAAACTTCTGCGGGCAGTAGGTTCCACAGTCTCGACACTCTAGGGATGAAGGAACGAAGAAAGCGGGAAGTTCGGGGCCTCTCTAACTGAACTGTAAAAGGATGCATAAAGGTTGCACTGCGTGTTGCTCTGTTGGGAGCTGCCAGAGAAGGAATAATACTGGCCAATTCCTCTGAGCAGAAGCCGTGAAAATACCTATAGAAGAGCGACAGATCCCCTACAGCTCAACGGTGGGCAAGAAGAGGAAGCCTTTCTGTGAGCGTTGGATCATTAATAAGACGAACGGCTCTTCTTTGAATGGAGTCCAGAATGCTAAGTGTTGTAGGGGACGCCATTCCCCAGACATGAGAACAATATTCTAAAGAGGGTCTGATTTGGGATACATACAGAGTGTACAGATTGGAAGAAGAGAAATATTTTCTGGCTCGGAAGAGAAATCCAATCTTTTTTGAAGCTATGGATGAGATGTGTTTGTGCCAGTTGAGGTTATTCTCAAAAGTAACGCCGACCAGATTAAACGACTCTTTGCTCTGCAGAACTTGGCCGCTCATATGTAAGGGATGAGCATTTGTAGACTTTTTCGCGACAGCGAAACATGACTGTGTTTTCGAGGCATTAAACTGAACAAGATTTTTGGCGCCCCAATCCAAGATAAGTTTAAGGTCTTGTGAAAGAGATATCTGCATTGACCTGCGCTTGTTTTCGAAATCAGAATTACACGGTGGCTTAAGAAATTGAATACTAGAGTGGAGGGTACTATCGTCAGCAAAACTATGAATGGGATTGATTGTGGAAGAGAGAAGATAGATATTAACAGAAAATATATTCTTGGATGAAAAAAATAACATTTTATTAATTGACAAAATTACTTGTATTTATGTTTCTTTAAGGTTTATTAAAGAAAAAATACTTTTGGGACATACAGTCGCAGGAATGCTTAGAGCAAAAGAAATTATTAGATTTTGAAAAATAGACCTATTAGATTTTGAAAAATAAATGACCATTTTTGGTTAGTTGTTTAAGGATGCCAAATATTTGTTTTAAAAATAGGTTCTTTACCTAACATAATTTCGTCGCATAATTTGTCTAGGTTAACTGCATCTTGTAAGTTTAATTCCTCTCTTAAACCGAGAAAAAATATATTTTTTTCTGAATCTGGTTCTAAAAAGAGTTTTCCAAAGTTAACCAATATACTATCATCGGTATAATCAAAGTTCTTTTTAATGTAATTAAGAACATTGTCATAGAAACGTAAAAAATTATTTTCCATTTTTACTTTTTCATCTTGATTTAAATAACGATTAATCCCGTTCCTAACTTTAAATCTAAAAAACCTTTCATCTTTTTTAAACCTAATTTTAAACTTAACGGCCGAGTGATGGTCGCGTTGTTAAATTTACCAATGGACTTAGCAATTGTTAAAAGTTAACAACGGTTTAGAATGTTTAACAAAACGTCATTGTCAGTGTTATTCAATGATTTTAGTAGACAACCTGTCAAAATCTGACATTTTGTTAACATTCTAAACCGTTGTTAACTTTTAACAATTGCTAAGTCCATCGCTAAATTTAACAACGCGCTCATCACTCGGCCGTGATCTTTTAAATGTTTAAAAAGATCGATACATGTGGTTTCATTGGCCTCCAATTTTGAAATCGTTTTTACAAAAATTGACAACACATGACTACAAAAGGGGGACAAATTTCGAGGAAATTTTGGTTCAAAGAGGACAGTCCTCCCAGCTGGAGGACGGTTGGCAACCCTAACTAGCCTGGGACACGCTGTGTAAATAATGGACAGTGAGAGTGATAAGGTTTTCCATAATGGGGATGGAGCCGTCGATAATTTATTAAAATACCTGTCAGCTGAAGGTATTTGGTATCTGTTCTGTTGTCCTGTCAACACCGCTGCAACTGAAAGCTTTTTTCTAATTTATTATATTCAGCGTCTTCAAGAAGTCTGCACCAATGGGATTTTTTTATTATCAAAAATTATTAAAATTTAGACTTGGGATTAGTTTGTGCTTTAAATTCGAGTAAAAAATTATGCAGACTCTCTCGCTAAAATGAGGCTTGATATCTGTCAAAATTAATTTTTCTTTCAAAAATGCGTCAAAAATAGCAATATGTGGACAAATTTTAATGTTTGCTTATTTATTAATATTACACTACTGTGGATACCTGGACACACCGGCCTAGAGGGTAATGAATCCGCAGACCTCCTTGCCCAAAGGGGGGCGGAAACAAAATTCACAGGGCCGGAACCGGTCATCGGTATATCTTATGGAATGGCCAAGCAGTTCATATTAACTTGAACACAAAGAGAAAATCTTCGGTACTGGCATGGACTTGCGGGTCCTCGGGACACTCGAAGGCCTTCATAAGCCCACCGAACCAACAATGTACTGTCAAACTACTGGAGCAATCAAGGGTACACCTTAAAACTCTAGTGGGACTGTACACGGGACACTGCAGATTGAAATACCACATGCACAAGATCAGCCTAGCGAAAGACGCCGAGTGCCGGCAATGACACCTTGTTGCCGGGGGAAGTGAAAGATCTCCTTCCCAACAGGATCATCAGATTTATTAGAAGTCTGGACCTGGTGGGAGAAATATAAAAGGTGTGATCCACAATAGACCGATCGGTCGCTGTGGAATGGTGTTATACCCACTCACTTTAAACCTACCTACCTACCTAAAAATAGTTTCGGTAAATATTTTAGTTTTACCAAACTGTGTACCTAAGTACAGGCGTAGCTGGAATTTTTCAAAAGGAGCTTTGAAAAAGTATTTAGGAATACTTTTAAATTGAACTAAATTTCGTACAGATATTAATTAGGTGGATGTCTTAATTTAATTGGGCTTGCGTGTTAAAAAAAAAATAAAAAAGCTAATTTATAAAAAAATTGTATTTATCTTTTAGTCCGATTTATTAATGCAGGGTTAGGTTAATTTGACAACGGTTACGACGTTTCCACCAATCATTTATCTTTCGGTTTGTTGAAATCTCTTAACCCAACCCCGCATTGATAAACCAGTCGTTAAAAGCAATAATTAAAGTGCTCTAAAAGAAATTAATTTGTGTTTAAAATAAATGACATATTTTCATATGTCATTATTGACTGATATCATATTCTTAGACTGGTGTGATATTATTGACAAAAATCATTTTTAACAGATGTTCTGCTCTTGGCAGGTGTCATTTTTGTCATAAATTGCAACCGTTGTTGGTAATCGTTGCTCATTATTATCATAACAGTATAACCGTGTGGCTTAGGATGTGTGCCAAAACAATTTATTTGGCTGTTGAAATTAAAATCATTAAATAATTTGTGCTATTTTTTTCGCAGTGTAGTGGTCCTCTTAATACCGAAGTAGCTAGGTACTCGTGCGGCTATATGCAAAGCGTTTGTTTAAATTTATTCTCTAAAACTTAGGTGTACATTCATGTTCATACATACATAATAAATATATCTACCAAACCGTACCTGTTTCATATTTATTAGTAACCAGTAGTCATATCCGGCAGTTCGTTTACACCCATCAACTCCTCCCGTATGTAGGCATAATTTCCGATCCGGTCCATACATTTTTGGAAAAAATACGAAGACAAGTTCCACAGGATGTATAGCAAAATTCATGAATTAATTTTCATACATTAATACTAGTTCTGGTTATAAGAAAAAGGAAGTCTTTACCTAAATAAACTTGATTAAACATTTATACGCAAATCGAACTTATCGGAGAAGATGATTCTGATATAAATAATTATTCATTAACTTGTTTTTATGTTCCCTAGAGTTGGTACGACATAGTAAAGTGAAGCAAAAGGAGGCCCAAAAAGTTGTAATTATATATATATATATATATATATATATATATATATATATATATATATATATATATATATATATATATATATATATATATATATATATATATATATATATATATATATATATATATATATATATATATATATATATATATATATATATATATATATATATATATATATATATATATATATATATATATATATATATATATATATATATATATATATATATATATATATATATATATATATATATATATATAATATATATAAAAATAGGTAGAGTTTCTTTGGGCATATAGGCTCCTTATTGAACTGAAAAAAAAGATTAAAAGCCCTGTTAGATATGAATACTAAGCTTGGTTGGTTTAAAATTACGAGGCCTCAAGTGAATGGATAACTCCGGGTCCAGCCAATCCGATTACACGTGTTTCACCCTTGTTGGGGATGGTCACACCGAATGTAGGCCGAAGACGAAATATTTATATTATATATATATATATATATATATATATATATATATATATATATATATATATATATATATATATATATATATATATATATATATATATATATATATATATATAAGGTGTTTCAAAAAACATGAACCATCGCTCTGGGGTAATTCTTTACTAAAAAACAATAAAAAAGTCCTATGCACATGGGTTCGGAAACGCATGGTTTCCGAAATACAGGAGTTAAAGTTTAATTTTTTTTTCAATTTTTTTCAAATGACTTAAATGCCACACAACCGAATTTAATGAAACTTGGAACTTGAAAGTGTATTAATAAAGTGCATAGTTTTAAGTAAAAATCTGCTTACAGCTGCGGCAGTGGCGTGTATACGGGGTAACTGTAAAAATGTATTTAGAGAAAGAATGTGTGCGCAACTGACTTTTGCCAATTTTAATGCACCAGTTATGTTATTACATAAGCCACAAAAGTTACCTTTTGGTATTTTTTCGTTTAGGGTTTCCCTCATCAGATATGGTTAATTTTATAAAAATGAGCAAAGTACCCATTCGTCGGCGTAATGAAAAAAGTAATTGTAGATACACCATGATTATTCAAAACTCTTGTTTTGTACAATACACAATTGACTTAAAGCTAAAGAAATTGTTACAAGCATTTAACCTTCTCCGCAAAGATGTTCTTACTCTTCTGCAAATATTGTGATCTTCTCTAATGATGACAAATGCATTTTCTATTCTTTCCAATAATTCTTCTCGTGTATTTAATGGTGTTTTATAAACTATTTCTTTTAAATGACCCCACAAATAAAAATATAGTGGATTCAGGTCCAGAAATCGAGGTGGCCATGGCACCGGACCTCCACGACCAATCCATCGGTGACCGTATGTGTCAGCTAAATATGTTCTTACAACTGCTGCAAAATGTGCGGGCGCACCGTCATGCTGGAACCACATTGTACCATTTCTCACAAAAAGTGGTAGTAACTTTGGCAAATCATTTTGAAAAAAATTTAAATATGATTCCTGTTCAAGACGATTCGGTAGAACAACAGGACTAATTATGTGATTTCCCAAAAACACCAGCCCAAATATTGATGGAAAATTGATACTCGTCAATAATTGATACTAAGTCAATTGTGTATTGTACAAAAACAAGAGTTTTGAATAATCTTGGTGTTTCTACGATTACTTTTTCATTACGCCGACGAATGGGTACTTTGCACATTTTTTTAAAATTAACCATATCTGCTAAGGAAACCTAAACGAAAAATACTAAGGTAACTTTTGTGGCTTATGTAATAAGCTTCATACCTGATGCATCAAATTGGCAAAAGTCATCCCCATATTCTTTCTCTAAATACCATTTTTACAGTTTCCCTACGCACCCACTGCCGCAGCTGTAAAAATTTTTACTTAAAATATGCACTTTATTAATACCTTCAAGTTCCGTTCATAAAATCGGTGTATTTAGGGCATTTGAAAAATTGAAACAACTCCTGATTTCGAAACCATCGTTCCGCCCCATAGCTTTTAATTTTAGTTGAATTACCCCAGCGATGGGCCCGTTTTTAAACACCCTGTTACATAAATATACAGGGTGATTCTTGAGAAAATGTCAATACTTGTTTTTAAATAAAATTATAAAAACTAGCTTATGTTTTGCTAAACATAATTTAAGAACAAAAATTTTATTGAAAATTAAAATACATATTGTTTAATTATACATTCTGTTTTAGTTTTTTAAATTTTGCCATAATAAAATCAGATCCGTCGTAATTTTTTTAAGTTGAAATATCTCGAAAACGGTTGCTTATATCAAATTTTAAGAAGTATACCTTTTTGACGTAAAAATGACAAAACAATTATTTAATTTAATTAAAAATGTAGTACAGGGCCATACCAAAAAGTTGTGATTGTTCAAAATAGTAAAAAAAAGTGTAGGTGGCGCCCCCTACAAATAAGAGCCGTACTCAGACTAGATTCGAATCCGTCATACCAAAAAACCCCCGGATACCAATTTTTGCTCCAATATTTACATTATCATAGATTTTATTAAAAAAAAAAAAAAACTAAATAAAAACTTTAACACCCTGTATTTCGGAAACGAAGGCCTTGCGGACCCATATTTGTATATACTTTTATGTTCATTTTTGAACCCTGACTACGTACCTGAAGTATTGACATTTCCTCATGAATCACCCTGTATATATAATCTTATTATACAGGGTGGCCTAACATATTCGACTCGGCCTGTGGTTGTAAAACCATGAGGTTTTGAAAAGAAATAAATTAGGAAAGATATAGCCGCAGCAATAAATTATTTTTGACAGATATACAGACAGATTGTCCCAAAAATGTGTGACGTGTCAAACTTATAATATTTTACATACAGCACCCTATATTCTATGACCGCTTTTGATTCTAAATAAAAAATCACGGTAATTGTTTAGATGTGTGGCTCCACTTTTTTGGGATGTAAAATCAATAATTAATTTTTTTTTGAGTTGTCAAATATTTTTATTTTTAAAGTTCATTAAAAATAGAACAATTAAAAAAATAAAATGTTAATTTTTCGATTTTTTTTTTGAAAAAATATTTAAAAATTCCAAAATTGATAATTTTGATTTTTATTTTAATTATTTGTTTTTACACGTAGACTATGAAACAAATCACTTAAAATTTCTTAATTTAAATGGATGCATTTGATTGACGAAAAACTTAAAAAATACCCTTTTTTATTAGAATAAAAATTAACACCAAAAAAATATTTTTGGATTTTACTTAAAAGATACGTGAATCCGCTGTAAATTAGAACAAAATGAAAAAAAAACATGTCAATATCTCTAGTTTGCGATTTTTTTTTATTAAAAATAGGTGGAGCCACACATCTAAACAATTACCAAAATAACCCAGTTTATACCCAGTATCAAGTTTTAATTTTATTAGTTTTGAAGATATTTTATATTTTTCTTGAAAAGAAGCTGTGCACTTTAATTTATCTTATTTAAAAACTATTAACTCCACGAACTTAAATATTTAGTACAACATTAAGGACAGACAGTCTGCTATATCATAGGTATGTCACATCAAGATCAAATATTATACAGTGTGTTAAAAAATATAAATAACTTTTTCAGAAATTCAAACGGCAATAATTTTGTTATTTTAAATGGAAAACCCTGCACTTTTTTACGACACATGATAGCAAATTAATTTGTGTTTCAGAAGATGTATACGTTGCCTATATACCTATTGATTGTATTTTTTTAGTAAATTCCTTCAACATTTTATTTATTCTCATTTTAAAATTTGCATTTAAATTCAACTTTGCTTTGATATATCAGCAATTTAGACAAATGACAACGACTATTTGTCGATTACAGTATTTCAGTCAGTTAAAAAAAGTTTTATTAATTTAAAATGAAAAATTACACTGATAAACACAGGATTTGTGACATGATAATTTTTAGGTATTTTTAACGTATTTTGATACCCTAAAATCAAATCTGAAAACAGAATTTTTCTATCACCTACAGTAACATGCATATGCACATTTATAACCTACAATACGTTAAATCCCTTATATCGCACTATGTCACGACATCCAGGCGTTGACGCACGCACCTTTCAGGTCGCAACCACTTTATTTCTGTTTACTAAATCTAAACAGCATGTTACGAGGTCAACTTTCTGTTCCAAAACCACCAGAATTTTGGACTTTGGATGAAAAAGACCTGGAATCACATTCAGATATCAAAAGTGGGTAAAAGTTATGTGGGAAAGGAAATTGAAGCCGACCCTCTATTTCACTTACCAGGATGTTTAGCAGCGCCGCATCTGATAACACAGGGCGAACTTAATGACTTCATTTGAGATTTAAATCTATTAAAATGGCAGTCAGAAGTTTTAGCAACTAGGTTAAAAGGCTGGAATCTTCTCCATAGTGACCTAAGCATTACTTTTTACCGAAAACGGCAAAACGACCTCACTCACTGCTTTCTTCAAGAAGGGGATTTGATATATTGCTCAGAAGTCAATAATTTATTTAAAGCATTAGTACAGAAACATGTTCTAAAATGATTGCCGCCGATTCATTGACTCTTCTAAACTTAGCTTAAAGGCAGTATTGGTTCACATTGGCAATAAATATCCATCTGTACCAATAGCCCATGCAGTTCATATAAAGGAATCATACAAAAAAATGCGAGTCCTTTTAGAACATATACGTTATAATGAATATAGGTGGGCCATTTGCGGAGATTTAAAAGTTATAGCCCTTCTTCTTGGAATGCAACTGGGATATACTAAATACTGTTGTTTCATTTGTGAATGGGACAGCCTTGCGCGAGATCGTCATTATGTACAGAAAAGTGGCCACTACATCCGGCGCTAACTTCGGAAATAAAAAAACGTTAATGAACCACTAGTTGATCCCAAAATGATATTATGCCACCTTTGCGTATTTAATTTTGTCAAGCGAATGGATCTGAATGGGAGAGGGTTCTTGTGTCTAAAACAAACATTTTCGAGAATTAGTGAAGTAAAAATTAAAAGGGGTATATTTTGTGGGTCCTCAAATAAGAAAAATAATAAAAGATAAAATATTTGACTATATACTTAATGAAACTGAATCACGAGCTTAGAGCGCTAGTTGCAAACATTCTTGAAAATGTCGAAGCTGAAAATTGTCAGTAAACTACTTATTGCTTACAAATGAATGGGAGGTAACATGTCTCAAAATTCACTTTCTAGACTCTCATCTCAATTTTTCCCCGAAAATTTAGGAGCAGTAAGTGACGACCACGGAGACCGGTTCCACCAAGACATTTCTGGCATGGAAAAACGATATCAAGGCAAATGGAGTGTCAGTTTGCTTGCTAATTATTTGTGGACATTGTTAAGAGATACGCCCGAAACAAGATATCGCCGTAAAACATTGAGAACAACATTCTAAGCTACACTTAATAATTATAATAATACATTTGTCGTTATACTTAGTTGGAAATCAACAATGTCTTATAGCAAGAAAAATATGGGTGACAAAAAAAATACAAGGCCATTTTCGGTTTTCTGGATAAGTTTTACCTATAAAACACCTTATTTTGTACACGTCATAAAAAAAGTTACTTTTTGTTCACCAGTGTTATCCTCCACAAGAACGGGTCAATTTAATATTAATATTAGAAAAGTGTGAAGAAAATTGTTTACTCCGACAAGAGTTTATGCTCAAAAATCACCCAACAGACACCATCCAGATAGGCGGTCGTTTAAGAAGTTGCTTCAGAATTTCGACCAACTGAAAGTGTTGTTTTTGGAAAACCAAATGGGCAGTTTTATGTAAAAGGATGCTTTGAAAAAATCCTCATACAAGTAATTATAAAATAAATTATCAAACGGGCATAAGCAGATAAAGCATAAAAGACAGGTTTTATCCTTAGCACATTTAGCTGCACCAACGAAAATCGAATGAAAATAACTGTGGGAACATAACTTTTCAATTCATTTTCAAGTTTTGTTGGTGAAACTTATGTTATCACAGTAATTTTCATTAAAAAACATTTCTGCAGGCGGACATTTGCAGTTAAATAATTGTTTCTAAAACACTTTTCTACAGTACAGAAAAGCGTTTCAATGTTGCAGTGCAGGTTTCTTATACATTTCTGAAACTAAAAATTGTTTAGCGGGTAGTGACGTAAATCCATATATTTTCAAAACGTTGATCCCAACACAGATGGTCTGTCAATGTGTGGGTGGGGGCGAAATTATCAGAACACATGTAGTGGGACTATATTTTTAATGGCAACTTAAACGGTAAAATATTTCTAAAAATCATAAGCCCTGGTTTCCTAAAACTTCTACAAGTTGTTCCCTAGGATATTAGGGAAAAAATGTGGTTAAAGCTGGATGATGCCCCAGCGCATTTTTAATACGATGTGCGCATTGAATTGGAAAGGCAATATCATAACATCTAGAAAGGGCAAGGAAGCCACAAAGCTGACCAGCAGATACAGGCGTTTCTTGCCAGGGATTTTCCACAGCGTGTAAACTTTTCTCAGTGGTATCACTGGAAACGTTCACACGCTTTTTCAGAAAATTTCGAAAAAATCCCCGAAATTATGTTCACGAACAAATTTTTCCAGGAATGCCTTTCAAAATTTTCATAAGAACCATCTGTCGGTGGAAGAAAACCCTCATGCAATATTCGAAACCAATACTCAACAGCAGTTTTCGTTTAATGTATTTGCTGGAATTGTTGATAATCATTTAATAGATCAATATTTCTCCTCCAGAACACCTCGATGTACAGTACTACTTACATTTTCTCCAAAAAGGACTACCTCAGTTGCTTAAAGACCTGCCAATTTTCTTTGAGGAATTAAATGTGGTACATGCACGATGGAGCTCCTGTTCATTTTACTGTCATTGTTCGTTATTTTCGATAAGGTGTCCCCAGCAAGGCCCAACCGCTGTGTTAACACGTCGTTTTCGTGGTTGGGCCCAGTAGGATCTTTTGGAACATGCGCTAGAGTTGCTGGTTATCGGTAACTCTTTTGGCTAGCGTATGGAACGGGATCCGAAGATGAACACAAGGCTTAACTTAATGTGTTATCATACCGTGCTGATGAGTGAATGACATCCTGTGCCTTAAACAGATGTCTCCAACGGTGCCTCTGAGATACAGGGGCGACCTCTCAGAGTATCTAGCCTTACTGTGGTAATGCGGGGCTCTGCCGTAGTGGACAATTACTTTCCTAGCTCCAAACAGAAAGCGGACAGAACCGTTTTCATAGAAAAAAAGTGACAAAGGTGCGCTGACCGAAACGGATAAATCCGTTTCGAGAGGTGCCCCTGAAGTCACCGGCGCCTGTCTCACGGGGAAGGGCTAGAAGGTGGTAGAACCGCCTTTATAGGGAAAAGGGTTCCCTGGCTTTAAACAGAAAGCGGATAGGACCGTTTTCATAGGGTAAGGCCGGAGATGCGGCATCAAAAGGAACATCTGGTTCCTGAAACAAGGACCTGGTAGCTACCAACGTCACTAGACCGGGAGAGGAGGGCATGACGGATCTAACCGTCTGCTCGTTAAACTCTCCAGAAGACAGGGACACCAGAACACATATTGTGCTTGTGTCCGGTAGCGACACGAGTAAGAGAGTAAGAACTCTCTCCCAATCTGGTATCGGATTCATTAGAAGTCTGATCCTATTGGGAGAAATATAAAAAGGTGTGAGCCACAATAGACCGAGCGGTCGCGAGAGGCGATAACGAGCAGTAAACGTTCCACTAGCACTTTAGGAACCTACCTACCTACCCACAAACAAGCATGTGGGAGTGTACCCAAGAGACATTCTGCCGGAGCGCAAATTTGTGGGAGCATTTATATCGATAAAATATAAAGAATAACAATAAATAAGATAAATAAACCGTGTGAAGCCAATATTTGAATTTTGGATTTTAAGAACACCTTTTTAGAATCAAAGATATATAAAGAAAAATGTTAAGCAATTGATTATTTTTCCATCCTAAAAGAAATTACAAAGTAGATTTTTTCTTCACAATTGATCAAGCCATTAATTCTCTAGATACTCGTTTTAAACTTCAAAGTGGCCATAGTACATATTTTAAATTTCTTTAGTACATAAAAAATATGCCAAATGAGAATTTAATATCCCATTGTAAAGAATTTAAAAATATTTTTACGAATAGAGATTTATCCGATTTAAATGGACATGAATTGGCGGCGTAGGTACCCGTCGTGTTTAATCTTCTAAAAGTACTCAGATTTATTACAAATTTAAACCTCACACCAAATTTGCGTTGCTTTTATCTTTTATTATTACCTATACCAAGTGTTGCCACTAGGAAAAGAAGTTTCTTTATACTAAAATTTATTTTAAAAATTTAAGGTCAACATCAACACAACCTCGACTGAATGGCTTAGCTATGATATCTATTGAGCACGTAATTGCTGAAAAATTAGACCTTAAGGAAGTTATTAAAAATTTTGCTAAGTTGAAAGTTTGCAAAAATGTTTTTTAATTATTTTTAGGTTGTTAAAAGCTTTGTTTTTAAATTGTGTGTATTTTGTATTTGAAATCTTATTTAAATTTTAACTTAATTCAAAACCCCCTTCCCTTTACCTCTAAATCAATTTCTGGGGCGGAAATTCTTATCTTGGCCCAGGATAGCCGAAAGGCTAGAGCGGGCCCTGGTCCCCAGAGACCACTGGCGCATCTACAACTAACCCTTTTTTATTCCGTGGCGCTTCTCACTCTCGCACGCTGTTCGAAGTGCCGAGCGTAAGTAATACCTTCTAGAAGCAGCCTTACCACTCGGCAGTGCGCAGAAGTGAAGAGAGAGAACATGCCTGATTGGAGGTACGGTCCCCGCCTAGCAATTAGCATGCAGAGCGTGTTATATATCCTTTTCAGTTGACCAATCAGGCACGTGGAGCAAAAGCTGCTAATCTTTTTTCTTTCTCGCAGGCTTGTTCGCACTACCGAGCGGCAAGGCTTCCTCTAGTTTTTCTAATGTGTATATGCTCAAAGGACTAGGCAAAAAAGTCTACTTCCTAGTGGAATTATACTTGAATGTGAATGTAACAAGCTTTACTCGAGGCACGCACATGAGAACATACCATTAATTTAATTCTCGGTTGTTCTTGACCACAGCCTCCCATCCCAACTTTCGAGGAAATACCTACTCAGGGGTAGCCTTGCCTCTGGGCCGTGCGACGTATTGCGCTTTTTCTCTTACGCTCGCTGTTCGCACTGTCGAGTGGCAACGCTGCCTTTAGAAGGTATATGCTCGAAGATCACATCAGTTTTTATGGTTACGCCCAATCCTGCTTTAAAGAAGAAACAGTCTTGATAATAGGCGCTACATTATCATGAGAGAAGATATTGACATTGACAGACAGTTGTCAAATCGAATTATTTTCGTTTGTATTTGTGAAGTAAGGCTGGTTTAATAAAAACAAAAAAATATATATCTTATTCCTATTAATAATACCAACGAAACCGGTTCAAAATTTCACTCCTACGCTCGTTAAGTATGTGGAAACATACTAAGATAGATCCTGTGAGCGAGAAAGATGCGATATTTCATGATTTGGTGGATGAAGTTAATCATTCCACCCCCGGCGCAAGGCTGTCGTTTGCCCTTCGAAACAAACTTGAAAAATTTCTTTTTGAATCTCGAAAAGAGACTGTCAATAGGGTCAAGCAAGGATGTTCGCCCCTATTTATTGCCTGCAAAAAGGGGCAAGTAGAAATTGTTGAGTATTTGATCCAGACTTGTGGAGCTGACATTGAGCAGAAAGGGCTTTATGAAGTACAAGAAGATCGGTATGTAATAATTAGATCTTTCTCGTAAAAAATAATAAAATGAACACCAACAATTTAAATAAATGTCTTAAGCCCTTGGTTCAGTTTAGCAAGGAAAATGTGACGTTCTAAAAAATTTAATGGTAGTAGTTTAATTGTTAGATATTTCCTTCTTATTGTAACAGCCTGTGTTTATTTGCATCTTGAAAATAAAACTATAGCAACAGCCAATAGGTAAAGTACCTGTTCTATTTAGGCCAATTTATTGTACTAATTTTTTACCCACTGATGTAAATATTACTGAGATAACAAAAAATATTGAGAACCTATTGTTACTACCATGTATGTTCTAATTCCAAGCACATGTTTATATAGTATCACCAGTCTAGCATTTTATGATTTTAAAAAATATTATCCTATTTTACTATTTTATAAATGTTTTGCTTCTTTCTAATAAGCCAAAGAAACTTTTTAAATTACATTAAACAATCCAGGAAACAAAATAATCGGACTCAAAAATAGGAATACCTACTGCAATAAATTATCTGACTATATCTCTGTCTTTAATAAATACATAATTTGTAAATAAGAATCCTTGGTACTAACAAAAATAATTTAATTAATTTTGATTGCTTAACATTTTAATTTACCAGATATGTTTGAGTTAATTGGTATTGATAAATAAACTCATTTTTAGTCGCCCCCTCGGTCGCCCCAAGAAGAAAAAATATTAAAATTCCCTCTTAATTAACACAATATTTAAGTAACCCTTTCGACCTTAGTTTAATAAAAAGATAAAGATAAAACTAATTCTATGTATGGTGATAGAAAGAATTAATAGTAATAACACTTTTTGCATATATAAAAATGTGTTATCAAATTAAAGAATAAATTTATAGTTTGATAATACTATTTAAAAACATTTTAAAAGTCAAGGTCAAACCTTTTTTCAAAGATAACATATAGGATTAAAAAATGTAGTTTAAAATAGTATTTGTTTAAATATGGTTTTTATATGAAAACCAAGATTGGGATTATACCACTAGCCCTTTGGCTGGACCCCTTTGAGCATGCTACCAGCAGTAAATGGATTTTTGCAACAGTGTCCGAAGTCTTTTGGGTCGCCTATCACGAAAAAACTGATTTTAGAGGCCAAAAGTGGTCCAAATTTTTTATTCGCAATTTTTAGCTCACTTTTTGGGGTTTTTGTAATTTTCCCTTACAAATCGGTATTCTATATACCGATATATAGGTACGGATAGCGTTGCAATAATCCATGGGCCTCTGGTACTATGCTCAGGATCCAGCCAGATGACTACACCTAACATTTATAATAAGAATGTTAATTTTGGCTTGTATAGTCTAGGACGAATCGGCGCACGAGTACCGAAAACTATTCCACCTCAATTTTTTTATACAATCCTCTTAAAACTGCTCTACTGATGATGTAAATGCATGTTGCTAGGGGACCACCTGGTGCCATATTATTTAAACCGAAATTGTTTAAATATTTGCAAGGAATTGTTATTTACTCACTGGACAATTTATTTTATATTCTTTATTAAAATACAAATAAAAAAAGGTTCTATGACTTTTTACAGTAAAGTTTATATTTTGGAAGATATGAATTTTTAAAAGTTCGTAAAATCCTAAATTTGGGTATGACCCGAGTTTTGACCCATGAAAAATATATTAAAAGAAAAAAACAAAATATAAAAAATATATGTTTTCATTATTTATACAATAATTAATAATATCCTAAATTGGGATTTGAAATTTTTTATCGTTTATATCTGTTTTTTTAACTGTTTTAGGCGCTCTCACAAGCTTTAATAACTTTTGTAAAATTGATTTCAGAAAAAAAAACAAATTGTAGATAATTTAATAAGTAATAACATTGCTCTCTCTAACAATTTTGATAAAGTTAATAGTTTTTAACATAAAGGATAAATAATAATTCAGGACTTGGAGAGGCCGATGCAGCATAT
Source organism: Listronotus oregonensis (assembly GCA_019359885.1). Taxonomy (NCBI): domain Eukaryota; kingdom Metazoa; phylum Arthropoda; class Insecta; order Coleoptera; family Curculionidae; genus Listronotus; species Listronotus oregonensis. Next base: position 95,433 of record JAHBCN010003391.1, on the reverse strand, counting down.
GAGTCAAGGAGATGGCGATACTTAAAGGTAAGGGACGCATACTTGTGAGCGCGCTTAATAAACAATCAAAAAACAGATATAAACAATAAAAAAAAATTCAAATCTCAATTTAGGATATTATTAACTATTGTATTAAAAATAAAAAAATACATTTTTATATTTTTTTTTTTTTTTAAATATATTTTTCATGGGTCAAAAGTACCCAAATTTGAGACTTTTAAAAATTCATATCTCTAAAAATATTAACTTTATCGTAAAAGTCATAGGACCTTTTTATTTTAATAAAGAATATAAAAAAAATTGTTTGGTTGGAAAATAACAATTCCTTGCAACTGTTAAAAAATTTTGGTTTAAACAATATGGCACCAGGTGGCCCCCTGGCAACATACATTTATATCATCAGTAGAGCAATATAAAAAAGATCATATAAAAAAAATTGAGGTGGAATTGTTTTCGGGACTCATGCGCCGATTGGTCCTAGACTAATAAACATGGATACATTATAAAAACTGTTTAAAAGAATTTAAAATACACTTTAAACAAATCTACAATAAGGTCTAATGGAAAGTTGTAACTACTAGTCTTAAATGTGTAACACCAGAAAAGACAAGAACACTGAGTATTTTTCTTGAGAAACTTCAGAACTACTATATTCAGCTGATTGGTGATGTGTAATATTGAATATTTTTTCTTACTACATGGCATTGTAACCACCAAAGATGTCTTAGAATGCGCAGACCCAATGTTCTATTCATAGGCCATTCTTTCGACCATTGACACTACAGTTTAGCTTTTACAATACAAAAGAGAAAGATATAGTAACGGGGATTCAGCCAAAGGGAACAGGTGCATAAACGTACGCCAATTAGAGCAGTCCAATGGCAAGAGATCGAATATTAAAGTACAGAAAATATTAATTTGTATGACCAAGCAACATGCAACCTGTCTTAGGCGATGTCACAGTGAATTTGGTCTAATAGTTTTTATTAGTATAACATATAAATTAAATGTTTCTTTTTTTAATTTAAACGGAATATAATCGTTAGTATGTACTTCTATAACTTTGGAACTTGTTATAAAGGACTATTAAACAATTATTGACCACAATATGATCCTTAAGTTATTTAATTATTATTTTAATTTCTTTTTGGTTATTTGTAAAAACCCCTTTTTAAAACATTAGTTTTAAATTTTCGCCCAAACGCCGAGTTGTATTGTGGCGTTGCTCATGACCAAAACTTAATTATTTTGTATTTTATTTAAACAATTAATTCTAAAGTGTATGAGTGGTTATTATTATTGCCTGTAGTTTAATAAACTTGCAAGATTTAACAACTAAATTTAAAAAAAATAAATAGAACTTACCATAAATGCATTTGAAGTCCTAGATACTTGTTAACCTGCGGATTGTTGATATTCACATTATCAAGCAGGACCCCATTAAGCTGACATTCAAAAGTTAAAATATTGGTTTGAGAAATGTTAAAAGAGAGATAATTTGCATTACACCATTTTTTTATTTAAAAAATTTCTTTATTAACGTTATATTGCAAATTTTCGTTGTCCCTTTGGTGCCAAAATAGTGTGATGTCGTCAGCAAACATTGTAACTGAACCTGTAATTTGGTAAGTCATTTACATATAAAAGAAATAACAAGAGCCAAGAACAGAGCCCTGGGGCACCCCCGAGGTTATGGGATTTATCGCAGAATGCTCATTTTTAAAGAATACTGTCTGGCAACGGCCGGATAAATATGACTTAAACCAGTTTAAGGACGTGCCTCTAAATCCATATACTTCAAGTTTCCGAAGCAATGCTTCATGATTCACACAATCGAACGCCTTGGACAAATCACAACACAACACTACTAGCCGTACGTTCCGCCTTGGTTCCATCAGTCGATTAAAATTTAGCCTTAGGTACACGTCTCACGAAGCCGAAAAAAACAATCGGCCAGTCCCTTTATTGTGCTTAAATACTGCTGAAATGCAAATTGTCTGATACTAAGAAGTTTATGCTTGATCAAAAAGCTTAACATACGCCTCTTGACAAGTTTTTCAATTATCTTAGCTAAGGTTGGTAAGAGCGGTATTGGTCTGAAGTTAGAAGGCACTTCAGCATCACCCCCTTTATGTATGGAAATCACTTTAGCCAGCTTTTAACTATCTGGAAAGTGACCAACTGAAAATGAATAATTTATAGCATCGGATAAAACCTGTAAGGTTTGCTCTGGCAGTTTCAAAAATATTTTGAGTGATTTATTGTCCCACCCTGAGCTATTTTTATTTGTAAGTTCTGTAAAGATGCTATTTAATTCAATATATCTGTAGGATAAAAATAGAAAGTTTCATTAACATTAACATTTCCTAAATAAGGGAGTGCTGTATTTTGTAGTATTATTTTATGAAAAGTAAATATCAATATTTAATACATATTAAAAATAAAGGTGTTTTTTAAAATTCATAAATTATATTTTATATGATAAATGCAAAATATAATTAGTTTTTTGATGTCGTCATCATGCCTATTGTACTCACTAATTTATATTCTTGTCAGACAGTTTTAATGTGAATAAAAGTGTCTGTATTCTTGTAAGTCTTTGCTTCATACCAATATTTTGATAGAGTTGAGTAGAGAACCCAGTTTTTTTCCCTGGAAGCTGTTTTGATTTACTACTGAAGGCACCACAGTCTTCTGGGCCTTTTGTGCCTAATCTCCCATTTTTTTTATACCAATAAGTCTTGTTCCTTGTAAAAGTCTCTGTGTATAGCCCCGAGACTGATTGGTTGATATATTCCTGTGGGCTCATTTTCAGTTGCCCAAATATTGCTTTTTTGTGATTCAACACTTCACATTCACACAGGATGTGGGAGGCTGTTCTTCCCCCTCATCGCACATTCTGCAACTTAGGTCCCCATTGTATGAGCTTATCTTGTGTAGGTGCTCTGTTAGCTGTCCTACTGTTATGTGAAGTCTTTTCCTACTTTTTCTGAGTAGTTTTTCCTTCATTCTTTTGGATGGGCCCCTTATGAAGCTTTTTTCATGTGTTATTCTCCTGATGCTGGACCAGTATTCCTCATGTTGGTTTCAAATTCATTCCCTAGTTTGCCCTCGTGCGGTGGTTTTTAACACTCCAAGGGCAGCTTCTGGTCCAAAGTATGAAGTAGATGATCCCTGCCTTGCTAGCACATCCTCTCTGGAGAACCCAATTAATTTCAATTGAAAGATGTTATATTAGTGAAAAGTATGTTTGTTGTAAAACCAACTAATCCAAATTTTATTACAGGTCCACCCATGTGGTCACTCCATTATGGTGCGCGGCCGTTTCTGGTAAACTGAGCGTCGTAGAAATACTGCTTAAAGCTGGTGCAGACATAAATGCAGTTTCTGACAGTGGATCAACTCCCATACGATCAGCATGTTTTATGACACATTTTGAAGTAGTCAAGCACCTAGTTGAACATGGAGCTGACATAAATAAACCCAATTACAATGGTGGAACCTGTCTCATCAATTCCGTACAGAGCGCGGTGCTCTGTGAATTTTTGTTGAAACATGGTGCAGATGTTAACGCCAAGGATATTCAGAATAAAACAGCTTTGCATTATGCCATTCAGGAGCATCGGTATGTAACGTAAAAATTGTTTTGCTATTAAGGGGTTAGTCGACAAGGCGCGCTCTTAAAAAACTGTATTTTCACTTTTTTTTGTCAAGCTTCTATCAAAGTTGTTAATAAAAAGATGTTGGGCTTAATAAATACTCTTGAACTGCTAGGAAAATTTTTTTTTTATAATTTTAAACCTTTTGTATACATAGTAATTATAGGTAATGCTTCAAAAAGAAGACATGTGAGTTATGTTGTCCATATCTCTGAAACGAATCATCTGTAGTTAAAACGTTTAATGACGTTAGATTAGGTATATCAGTGAGTTCGATTCGACTTACAATCATTAAATTTTACGTATAATAAACAAAATGGCGAATTACTTTAAAAAAAATAATAAAAAATTGTTTTTTTTTTTGTGGTTTTTGTGATACTTTTCCGCATTCGGCTGCCGTTACGAACGACGCGCAGCGGAGTTCGGGTAAGCACCCAAGAGGGAAAAGTTACTGTCCGCAAGTGTTAGGAGCAATATTTTCCTACAAGCGAGAGGAAAAATCAACATAATTTTAAAGATTTATGATTAAAATATTATTTTTTAACGAAGATATTTATACACTAATTATTATTATTAACATTTATAGTAAAAGTGCAATTAGTCGCATTTTGCAAATTTATTGCTGCGTTGGGTTCTTGATGAGCCAATCTTTTGCCACTATGGAAGTAGTTTCTTGAAACGAGAGGTTTAGTACATTGGAAGATGGCATTGACGGTTGTTTCTGGATAGTGGAAGGTGTTTCGGTAAAATTGAGTATTTTGTTTGAAATATCCTTTCTAAAATTTGTTAATTCTCGAGGTATCCTTCAGCGACTGATGTAGACTTCCAGCCTCCAAGACGTTTAATGTTGGATATTTGTTCTTCCGGAGTTTGCGAGAAATGTTGCAGAGGACCGGCGAAAGCTATGCCCAGTATACATTCCGGGTTAGGAAGTTTGAGATAGGCGCTATTTCCGATGGCATTTCCTGAGGGATCTAGATGCATTTTGTACTGTACAGCTCGTGTTTATAGTTCGACAAAAATCGCCTATGTGGTTGAAAATGTCGGCAAAATTTTTAAACTGCATAAACTATATAGTGATTCAAAATCTTCCATTTTCGATATCCAAAAATGACAAAGCTTTTAAAGCTGTGTTTATTTTAGTAATGGATGTGTATCAATACTCAAATTTCAGCTTAGTCTTCATTATGTCAGACATATTTTTGTTAAAGTCTCTCTACAGACAAGCGCACGCTAAACCAAAAATCAAGCCACTTTTATATGTAAATAAGTATTATCTGGCGCTTCATCCATGAATTTCGATATTTCTTTTTTTAAAAAGATTTTAGCCTTTTTGGGTCCAAAACCAACGCTTTGCTTTTTAAGGTAGGCCGTCACTTTGAAAAACTTCCTTAAATATATTTTATGTTCTTTCATAACTTAATAATACATTTTAGCATAGAGTATCTAGACCATAATGTATTGGATTTACATGTTTTTGATAAATAAGAGAAATAGGCCAGAAAATAGCTTCTTTAAAAGACTTTCACACCCTTACTTTGACACCAGCTCTCAAACATAACAAATTCTTTTTCATATCTGTGACGAGATTTCATAAGTAGGAGATCTAGACTTGCTATTTCTGCTGCTTCGATAATCGATACTGGTAAATTGTCGTCAGAATCCATTGAAACTGTTTCTCCAATTTGATTGAAAAATGCGTGACAGAAAATTAATTTTTGATAGATGCATAAACTATTAGTTGGTTGCTATGGATTCTTTAATAATTTATATGGAGTTATTAAAGATATGTACTTACATTTGGTAAATTAGGATTATTTTATTTTATTTAATAAATGGTATAAAAAGACTGCAAAATTGCAGCAAAATTCAGTTTCTTCAAATATATAACTATTGTAAGCAAAATTATGCATTATTTTATAATTAGATACTAATTTATGTCCCAAAAACTAAAAGATTTTACTTTTCCGCACGCTTGTAGGAAAAAAAAAGATTTTTTAAAAATGACCGAGTAGACTGACCCCTTAAGTAAGTTACTTGACCTCAAGCGGTGCTGCCCAACTCCATCTGGACATATCAAGTTTACATATTACTTTGTACTAGTATTGAAATTAAATAAAGCTAACCTGTTCTGTTTAGGCTGGAAACAACAAAACTACTCCTGAATTACCATGCTGATTATAATGCAGTATCAAGGTATGGGGACGATGCCTTACAAATGGCTTGTCTTAAAGGAGCCACCAGAATTTTCGAATACCTAACTTTAAATGTAGCTTACCCTCCGGAAAGACTCGCTAACGCTCATGAGCTAATGGGAGCTACGTTTCTAGATGAACATAATGATATCTCGGTATGCCTGCATCATTGGAAGCAAGCGTTAATAATAAGGCAACAAAATGGTAAGTATGGTTTAGTTTTAATAATATTTAGTTGTTTGAAGGTGCACTTTTTAGCGGCACAACTTTGGTTTGGCTTGCACTTGCTAGTTTTAAACAAGTACCGTATAGCGGTAAGTACAAAGTATCTTTTTATTTGCAAGCATGGAACTAGAGCTTTCATTTAAAAGTTCGTACAAAAGGTTTTGGGATATCAGGCATTTAGGTGAATTATGCATCCGATGTCCGAGAACACCGTCGTCTGACTTTATGTTTATGTTAGTCTAAAGATTTTGACAGCAATTTTTGTTTGCTAATTTTAGCAATAAATTTTTCCTCAGATTAAACTTACTTTAGTTTTTTAAGATAATGTTGTATGTTTACCTTACATTTTTAATCTTTACTTGGTTTATTATTACTGGCTGTAAGCCTCTCTATCTTTTTCTTTTAATTTGGAGGGTTAAAGTGAGGCCCATGAATAGAAATCGGGACCAATATTTATTTATTTACTTATTAAGACATTGGCAAAACCATGTTAGTGTTTTGTTCATTAAATTTTGCAGATTATTTATAGTACGTGATAAGGACTTAGCATGTGCTATCAGTGCAGTATCATCAGCAAATTGTAGCATGTATGTATGTAGATTAATCCCCCTTAAAATTTTTTTTTTTTTTTTAAAAATTTAAAATTTTTTTTAAATTTTTTTTTTTTTTAAAAAAAAAAAACCCCTTTTTTTTTTTTTAAAAAAAAAAAATTTTTTTTTTAAAAAAAAATTATGGGGAAACCCTTAAAAATTTTTTTTAAAAAAATTTTTTTTTTAAAAATTTTTTAAAAATTAAAAAACCCCAAAAAAATTTTTGGGAAAAGAAATTTTCCCGGGGTTTTTTTTTTAAAAAAAAAACCCCAAAAAAAAAGTTTTTTTTTTAAAATTTTTTTTTTTAAAAAATTTTTTAAAAAAAATTTTTTGGTTGAAAAAGGGGGAAAAAAAAAAAGTTTTAAAAAAATTTTTTAAAAAAAAAAAATTTTTTAAAAAAACCCAAAAAAAAAAAAAAAAATTTTTTTAAAAAAAAAAAAAAAATTTAAAAAAAAAAAAAAAAAATTTTTTTTTTAAAAAAATTTTTTTTCCCCCCTTTTTTTTTTTAAAAAAATTTTTTTTAAAATTTTTAAAAAATTTTTTTTTAAAAAAAAAAAACCCCTTTTCTTTTTTTTTTTTTAAAAATAAAAAAAAAAAAAAAATTTTTTTTTTTTAAAAAAAAAATTTTTAAAAAAATTTTTTTTTTTTTGGGGGGGGTTTTTTAAAAAAAAAAAAATTTTTTTAAAAAATTTAAAAAAATTTGTCCTTTTTTGGGTTTTTAATTTTTGTTTTTTTTTTTTTTTTTTTTAAAATTATAAAAATTTTTTTTTTTTTAATAAAAAAATAATTTTTTTTAAAAAATATAAAAAAATTTAAAAAAAATTTTTTTAAAAAAAATAAAAAAAAAAAAAAATTTTTTTTTTTTTTTTTTTTAAAAAAAAAAAAAAAAAAATTTTTAAAAAAAATTTTTGGCCAAAAAAATTTTTTTTTTTTTTTAAAAAAAAAAAAAAAATTTTTTTTTTTTTTTTTTTAAAAAAAAAATTTTTTTTGGGGGGTTTTAAAAATTTTTTTTTTTCCCCCAATTTTTTTTTTCCCCCTTTTTTTTTCCTTAAATTTTTTTTGGGGTTTTTTCCCCCTTTTAAAAATGCCCCCCCATTGCTGGCACCCACGTTGTTTCTTCTACACATTAACGAATTTCCCCCCCCAAAAAAAATTTTTTTTTGGGGAAAATTTTTTTTTTAAGCCACCATGTAATTATGACTTAGAAAACAAGCGCAGATCAATGCAGATATCCCTTTCACAAGACCTCAAACTTATCTTGGATTGGTGCGCCAAAAAACTTGTTCAGTTTAATGCCTGAAAACACAGTCATGTTGTTGTCCGGGAAAAAATTTGGGCCCAAAGCTCATCCCTTTCATACGAGGGGAAGTTCTGCAGAACAAAGAGTCGTTTAATTTGTTGGCGTTACTTTTGAGAATAACCTCAACCGGGATAAATACATTTAAACCATCCCCCAGCTTCCAAAAAAACTTAGATTCCCTTCCCCCCCCAGCCAGGAAAATTTCTCTTCTTCCAATCTGTACACTCTGTACGTATCCCAAATCAGACCCTCTTTAGAATATTGTTCTCATGTCTGGGGGGAAAGGCGTCCCCTTTCAACACTTAGAAATTTGGGCTCCATTAAAAGAAGAGCCGTTCGTCTTATTAATGATCCAACGCTCACAGAAAGGTTTTCCCTTTTTGCCCAACCCTCGAGCTGTAGGGGATCTGTCGCTCTTCTATAGGTATTTTCCACCGGGGGCCTTTCTGGGGTCCCAAAAAGCAACACGTAGTGCAACTTTTATGCATCCTTTTTCAGTTCAGTTAGAGAAGCCCCCCAAATTTCCGCCCTTTTTCGTTTCTTCATCCCTTGGGGTGTCAAAACTGTGGAACCTGCTCCCGCAGAAATTTTCCTTTTTTTCCCCCTAATCTCCAAATATTTAAGTCCCATGTGAACAAACTCCCCCCTCACCACACTTATAAAGAAGACCCTTTTGCCACACACTATCGAAAGCTTTGTTGATATCTAGAAATATTGCTGCAGTATGGGGTTTGAGTAGTGGAGCGGTTTGGACATTGGAAGTCAGTATGGTTGTTGGATGTTGTGTTGAGCATTTTTCATTGAATCCAAATTGATGTAGTGGTATTTTTTGATCAAGAGATTTTTCTGTGTTTATCTTAATAAATATTTCGAGATTTTTTCCTAGCACACAAAGTAAAGTCAATGATCGGGAGTATATATATTTTTGGTAAAGTTATTGGACGGTAGTTAATAGGTTTTGTGTGGTCTGTGTTAGATTTTGGTAGAGTTATCATTATTCCTGTCTTCCATTCAGTGGGAAAGTAATGGTTGTTTAAGTACATTTTGGCAATATGCCTATCGGGACCAATAATAAATCATGAAAACGGTTGGTGTGGAATATGATGAATAACTATATTTTAGGTACACGAAGATTAAACCAAACATCTCTAATAGTTTATTGTCGATAGAGTATTACATGTTAGTAAAATTAATGCAATTTCACATTTTTCTTTATTTCGGGTCGGCAAACAGTTGCATTTCATTTACGCATATTCGCAATTATTACTTTTTCTTAATTCTATTGTTTATTTTTGGATTTTAGGGAATTTCAAGGTCGGTTCTTAAGACTAAAATTAAGGTTAAAATAAAATTTGTTTCTCATAAACTCTACTGTAGTTTTCATTTATGCCTTACGTCTAATTTAAGCTATACTTGTTGATGCCATTAAAATTTTTTTTTTTATCTTTGGACAGTCAACTTTACTTTCTAATTTAATTTTGCAAGTCCTTCCACAGTAATTTAGAGAGATCCTGAATTATTTCCACATCTGAAGTTTTAGATAATAAAGGAGGTGGTTAAATTTGGGCTATATTATTATACAGGGTTTCCCATAATAGACTACCTATTTTGATATTGAAATAAATTCTATATGTCAGTACGTTTTTTTATAATATTATCTTCTATGGCCTTTGGGATTTGAATCAACATATTTTTAATCCCTGTCACAAAACTAAGAAAAATTGATTTTCGTAAAAGGTCATTTTTCTAATAAAGCATCATTAGGTTTAAATACATAATTTAATGTTGTTTTAATTATCATGGATTATTCAGTTTAACAACGAGTTTTTTTGCGTGAAAACATAAAGAGTTACTTAACAGAAGAAGATTAAGCGACAGTACATACCGCTAAAAACTCTAAATGGGCTCTGCGAGAAGTGTTTAATGGCCGACTCATTTCACTATTTGGGGATTTAAATTGACTTTTAAGGTCCCCGACTTAACTGCACCAGACTTTTTTCTGTGGGGCTATTTAAAGTCAAAGGTTTTTGCAACTCGTCCAGAAAAGATCCAAGACCTTAAAGTCCGAATTCCTGAAGAGGTTCGGTGAATTGATCAGGTTTTCCTTCATCGTGTCATGAATCATTTCTTGCCAAATCTTGAAAAGTGCATTGAAGTTGGTGGCACTTACTTAAAAGACGTAATTTTTAAAAGTTAGGATAAGTCGTATGCTATAGTAAATCCCAAATAGTAAATTGTAATTAAGTGTAATAAAATGTTAGTTTTATTAAGTTTAAACAATTTTACTGAGCAATTAAAATGGGTAGTCTAATATGGGGAACCCTGTATTTATAATAAGTCCAAGTATCTTTATTTACATCCACAATGAAAAAAGGCCGAATTTTACCCACCTCCTTTCTGGTTTAAACTTATTTCTAGTACATACTACAATTTGTTGCCAAAATTAGATATGACTACTTCAAGTGCCATACTCAGGTGATGTGCCTGCCGTATTGATATAAAATTTTTTAAAAGTGTAAATTTATCCATATCAATACTTCTATAGTTTCTGCTTTGGATATTTATATAAATTTTAAAATAGTTAAATCAGACCGCAGTTTTTCGGATATTCGATGCATAAAGAATAAGCAATTACTTGGGACAGAATTCCGAGGTTATATCGATGATACGAAAAAATAATTGTAAAGTTTTAGTTATCATAAATTTTTGCAACTGAACATTATTATTGACCTTGTTTAACCCTAATTTTTGCAAATTTAAAGAAGTCTTTCTATATGGGCATTTATCATTTGAAAGGAAAATGTGGATAAAAGCTTTTTTAGTAATTTAGCATATGACTTTTCCATACATATTTTTTGGCTGTAGCATATTGTTATTTAAAAAATAAATATTAAACAATTATAATACTAGATATAAAACGATTTTTTAAATTGTTATTATACTTTTAGTCTGCGTCTACAAATACAATAAACATTAATTTTAATGGAATCAATCACAGTGCCAGACATAAAAATGAATATTAAAACCAGACGTTATAAAAGATAGTAAATCTATTTCGTCGAGCAATTTTAAATATTTATTATTATTTGTTCATGACATAATTCCCAGAATTTAAAGGGTAATAATAATAAGGCCTTATCACTTTTATAATAGTAATGTAAACAACATACCAAAACATATTTTCAGTGGTAATTTATATTGTTGATAATAAAATTTTAGCTTTCGCACTTTTTATCAAAGAAGCCAATAAAGATATTTATAAATATGTGTAAAAAGAAAATATTTGTCATTCCCCCTTCTGCCACTTTAAACTAAGACTGGTTTGTTTCAGTGGTATATTTTACTGTGTTATAGACATATTGTATCCGTAGTTTTGCAACTATAAAGGCGCGTTTACACCAAAGTTGACAAAAAATTGTTGGTAGAAAACTAAAAGTTACTTTTCTTAAATTAAAGCAACAAGTGGAAGATTTTTTGTAGAAACAAATGAAAAACTTGTTGCCAAAGAGTTAGTGCGAATGGTTTGGACAGTAGTTCTTTAGTTCTCCACTAGTTTTCTACAAGTTGCTTGTGCAAAGCGTGCAGCAACAAATCTTCCGCTTTTAGTTGTCAACTTTTTTTGATCTTTTTAAGGCGCGTTTACACCAAACTTGACAACTAAAAGTTGACAAAAGATTGGTTGTAGAAAACTAAAAGTTGCACTTCTCAAATTAGAGCAACAAGTGGAAGACTTTTTGTAGAAACTAAAAGTTACTTTTCTTAAATTAAAGCAACAAGGGGAAGATTTTTTGTAGAAAACTAAAAGTTGCTCTTCTCACATTTAGAGAAACGAGTGGAAAACTTGTTGCCAAAGAATTGACGCGAAAGGTTTAGGTAGTAGTTCTCCAGTTCTCCACTAGTTTTCTACAAGTTGCTTGCGCAAAGCGCGCAGCAACAAATCTTCCACTTTTAGTTGTCAACTTTCTTTGATCAAGTGGAAGACAGAAAAAGTTGCTGAATTTTGTAGAAAAAGCGACAAATTGCCGCAACTTGTTGAAAACTTAGTTGAAGACTTTGGTGTTAACGCGGCGACACTCCGGGGGAAACCAAAATTTAGTGGAAGATTTGTCTCTCCACAAGTGGAAGACAGAAAAGTTGTTGTATTTTGTAGAAAAAGTAACAAATTGCCGCTATTTTTACTTTTTGAAACATTATACTAAAACCAGATATTTTAGGTCAACTTTTTTAAAATACTTTTAAATGTCTCAGTATTTATCGCAGTTGTTAGATTATACACAAAATTTTGTGTTTATTTCTTGTATAGTGTTTTTCGGTTTTGTGAAAAAAACAGTCAAAAAATGACATTTTTCTTTTTCTAATAATTTATGTTTTTTTTTTGTAGATATTATGATTGTTAGGTCTGTGAGACATTAAAGTTTTTTACTGATTGTCCTCCTACTCCTTAACGATATTGCCGTTGTATAACATGAAATTATTATATTTTATGGCTTTTTTTGGACGATATAGGGCCACAACGGATAATATTAAAATTATAACTTCTAGACAAACCCATATTTGTTGTTTCTTTAAGTGTAACGTGTGTAATCCGAACCATATCGAAACGCACTGTTTGTCGGCGGTCACAAATCCAACTACTGTCAGCGTCTAGCGTTTCTTAACTTTTCTGATCTTTCACGAAGTGGTATTTTAATCTAGTAATGATCATAAATGTTTGACAAATTAAGAATAAAACCAAATGAGTGCACTTTTTTATCTAAATTTTTTATAATCTTACTAATTAAGTCAACTTGAAATTTACGCTCTTTCGGTTTCTTGGGAGTTACTATTAACCATAGGTAGTTTAAAATGAAAAAAGTATAATTTTAAACTGTTTTTATCTCTATTGAGTGTCATACCTACATCAGATTAACCTGGACTATGACATTAAATCAAAAAACATTTAAGAATAGTGTATTCTATTTTAAATTAAGAAAAAAATAACTTCTGGTTAAACTAGATATAAAGGAAACTTAAATATATTTCTCAGAAATATCTAATCAGTCACCCACATTTGAGACGTCCTTTGTATAGAAATCTTAACGTATTGTCTTAATATATTTTTGGGTATATCATATAACATTGAAATTTTATTGAAGATTTTAAAAAATATATAAAAGGGTTTGTGGTTAGATTTAGTTGTTTTGGAAATTAAAACTTTGCTTGATATTATATCTTTTTTTATTCCTGGGAGTAAAAAACGAAACGATAAGTACATACAGTGTGTCCGCTGATGAACAATAGAGAAAAAATCTTTATTATTCATTTTAAAAGGAAAGTACCATTATTTATTATTTTAAACACACATTTTATGAAACAAAGTTGTTTATAAACTAAGATAAAACCTAAATGCAAATTTCCAAATAATTGCGAACAATTCAAAAAAACGTGCATGTGTACTTGAAAATTTTGGAAACATTTGTCTTACAATTTCTTAATACTTTAAAACCAGAAGTATGTAACAACATGTTTTGGCCACAAGACGGATGTCCTTGCATAGCCTTGGTCAGACAATGGCTACATAACTATTTTGGCGAAAAGTGGATAGAGAGGTTTTGTCCAATCCATTATCTAGCTAGGTCGCCTGACCTTACAATACCAGACATTTTTTTATGGGGTGCCTTAAAGCAAAAGGTTTTTTTACATTATCTGCAACATAACACAAAAATTAAAAAAAAAACGCATATAAGAAGCAATAGATGAACTGAATATGCCGTGAATAATTTGTAAAGTGTACCATAAATTTATTAAGTTAGCGAAAAAGTGTATCGAGGTAAAATGTAGAAAAATTTCGATTTTTTATTTCTTAATCTGTATTTACACTTTATGTTTGTTTATAAACAACTTTGTTTTATTACATTTTTCTTTAAAATAATAAATAATGGTACTTCCCTCTTGAATCTTGTAAATTTATTTTCTCGACAAGCAGAACTATTTATAAAGAACGACTTTTTGTCGTAATATGCATAATAAAGATTTTTTCTCTCTTGTGCACTTCATCCGCGGACACACTGTATATAAGAGATAAATCTGCCCGTTTTAGCTTATTTAGTTATTATGAGGCACTTCTGGTTTACCCAGTAGTGACCCAAACTAAAATGTTACCCTATGTATTGCTTTTTTATTTAAATAAGAAGTATCATTTTGAGTACAACGGATGTGTGTTGTCATTTTTTCACAGGAAGTCACATTATTTATGACTGTTGTTATACAGGTCATCTGAAAATCGCGATGACATATTTTAAGGGGTAAATCTACATAAAAAATATGGGGAAAAGTTTATATTATCGAAAACCAAAAATAATTACTGAGGTTATTACATTTATCTTAGAAATTGTTAACTAACCAAAACTATTATAAAGAGGGGACTTTTTACAGAGACAATCAAAGAATCTTAATTTATATTATTATGCTAAGTTAAAATAAAATTAGGTTCTTAAATAGCCAGACACCCTCTCGTTCCCACGTCACTGAAGGATCACCTGATTTTTTTTTCAAAGTACCTTCAAAAATTAAGTTATACTTATAAGCTCATTTTTTTGTTGTCAATTATTGGTAAGATATGGAAGTTCTTTTTGGACACCATCTTCAAAAACTTCCTTATTAAAGGATTTTTGGACGTATCTTGGGGTGAACTTTTTCAAAATTTTTGTATATAGAATCGTCTTTTAAAATTTTACATTGTTGTTTCTGGTCTAACACACTTTATTTTAAAGATGTATCTTTTTTGTTGGAATATCGTAATTTTGACATTAATTAAATATTTTACACGTGTCATGTATTAAAAAATAGTATTTGAAGTGCTCGCCAGACGGAACAGCTTCGGTTTAAGTCGTAGTATATAGACTTATGCACGCACAGTCAATTGACTCTTACGAACTTGATCTGAAAAATATTTTTAAAACATTTTTAAAATGAAAGTGTTATCATCGTTTTGGTAGAAAATTGGACACCTTTTTCGGATATAAACAAAAGACTATTTAAATTAAACAATAATTAATTTTAAATGTATTTAAAATGTTCTTAAAATGTATTTATTACATATTGTTACGATTATATATTTATTTTTTGTAATAAGTAAATTTATATTATAAAACTAAAAAGGGTGGCAAGTTAATTTATTTAAAGGTTACCTGGAAGGAGAGGGTCTCGGCAAATATCACGTATTTTTTCCCGCAAGACATAAAAAATTTTAAGAAAACTTGTTTAAAATAAGCAAAACATGTTTCTCCACTTATTTACCTAACACGATAAGCTAATCTATCACAATGATATTTTCTCATTATAATTCTAGACTATGTTCTTAGTAGTTTTAAATACTAGTCTTAAATAAAAATAATTAAGCAAAATATGTTTTTCTTTTCAATAAATCCATCTGACACGGATTAACATATTTACACTAAAAATACGTATTTTGAAAAATCTTACGTGAGATTTGGTGGGGGGAGTCCAGCCAAATCTCATGACATCTCACCAAGTGGGGAAGGGGGAGGTCGAAAAAATTTTAAATTCGTCAATAATGTACGCCCTCCTAAGAAACCCAAATATTATTTTTTAATTAATAAATCCGCTACATCAGTATCATCTTCAATTTATGTATCATTTGTTTAGCAGGTATAATATTTTGTCCTAAAAGTTCCTGTCATTGTTAAATATTTCCAGTAGTTATCATAATACTCTTAGTGTGAAAGTGCAGTGTTTGCCAAAATAATTTGAATTATTTATTTTCTAGAAAAAATGCTTTTGGCTTTTGGGTTTAGTAGTATACAAGGGGTTATTTGCTGCTTAACAATATTTAATAAAAAAATAGACTGTCTATGACGTTATTTACAATTCTAGGATTATTTCCAAAAAAACCCCCCCGTTGCCTACATGAAGGTTATGGGGAACAAAAAAATTTGAATCTTTAAAAAGCTAAAAAGCATTTTCGGGGTTTGGATACCATTAGATTTTTTAAACTTGTTGATTGCTGAGAGGATTTTAGGAACACATCATAAGGATACAATATTTAGGGGGGGGAAGGGGAGATATACAAGATATTTTTTAAAAAGTTTGGGAATTTTTAAAGACCCCCAAGTCAGTAAAAGGGGGGGGTTTGTAAGAAGGATCTTGTAATAAAAGAGTGGTTTTTTTAAAAAACTTACTCTAAAGAGACACCAGCAAAAAAATTTTAGTCAGTTACTTGCCCCAAAAACGCATCAAAGAACCCACCTTCATTTACCGTGTTTCCAACCATTTTTAATCCTTTACCCATTTTCCCTTCTACCTACCCCAAATTTAATAATTGCTCCTCACAAAAGACATCCCGTTACGCATCTTCGCTTGATATGGCACTACATCCATAGCCATAGCAGCTTTCAAAAAGCAAATTTCTCTTCCAATTTTGGGGAAATATTTCTACACTTCTAAAATATATTTTTTATAAATTTCAAATCAGACCTAAGGTGGAAAAAAGTTTCTTTTTAGGGGGAAATGCTTTTCCCAAAAATTTTTTTAAATTTTTTTGGGATGGAACCTTTTTGTAGGTATTTTTACGACTTCTGCTTGAAGAATTGAACAGTAAAACCCAATATTTTACGGGAGAAAGTAAAATTTTTTAAATCCCGGGGAAATTTTTTTTTGCACCAAATTTATCTAAAAAAAAAGTCTTATACATATGCACCCCTTTAATGATTTTGTATAGTATTTATATTCATTACCACATAAAAACCCTTTTGTTATTGTTACACAAAAAGTATGTTTGGTATGTAAACTCACATAAGCATTCTAATTACCTCTAAATAAATTAAGAAAGTTTTTCATGGGGTTTTTGAAAATATTTTTTTTTAAAAATCCATTTTACTACTGATTTACTGACTGACATACTCACTCGCTCATTAACTGACTCATCAAAATTATAGGGCACTGCCCGAGGGGGAAAACTTAAAATTTGGGGGATGAAATTTTGGGTTTTTTTGGGGACAAAAAAACAATAAAGGAAACATTCTGAAAACTGCATATTTTTCCGGGGAAGCCCTAAAAAAGGCCCGGTAATATATATATTTAAGTTTGCACCTGAGTTTCTGAAATCATAATGGCTAAGAATTATATTAAAAAAAAAATTTGTTTTTAAAATACAGACAGATCAGAAAAAAAATTGCCAAGTCAAAAAAAGTTGAACAAAATTATGGAAAAACCCCTTGGTCTGATTTTAAATCTCAGTATTTTAAAAAAGGAAAATTTTGGATATGAACTTTCACATAAGTATTTTATTGGTATATTTATATATATATATATATATATATATATATATATATATATATATATATATATATATATATATATATATATATATATATATATATATATATATATATATATATATATATATATAT
The DNA here is from genome assembly GCA_019359885.1 of Listronotus oregonensis. Classification (NCBI taxonomy): domain Eukaryota; kingdom Metazoa; phylum Arthropoda; class Insecta; order Coleoptera; family Curculionidae; genus Listronotus; species Listronotus oregonensis. The sequence continues at coordinate 78,054 of JAHBCN010003391.1, read as the reverse complement.
ATATAAAACAGGGTTTTTTTTAAAAAATGAAAATTTTTTAAAGGGGGGTTTTTTTTTGGACTCTTTTTAAAAAAAAAATTTTTTTTTATTGCCATTTTCATACCCTTTAAATTTTTTAAAATAAAATTTTTAAAAGGCGTTTATGCATTAAAGATTTTTTTTGACCTATAAAACATTTTTTATTTCCAACATTTTTAAAATTATCTTATTAAATAAAAATTGTTCAAAGTTCAAAAACCCTTTTTTCCAAAAATTTGGGCCAATGAGATTTAAATCAATTTTTTTTTTTTAACGGTTTTAAAAGGTGAATTTTAAAAAAAGTCAAGTAACCAAATTTGTTTTAAATTGACCGGGGACACCAAAAATAATTTTTTTTTTTAAAAAAAACGGGCGTACTACTTTTTTTTCCCTTAAAAAAAAACTAGTCAGGTCCAGTACAACCCCCGAAAAAAAATATATATATATATATATATATATATATATATATATATATATATATATATATATATATATATATATATATATATATATATATACAGGTCTGGAAACGAACCCACCGACCATAAAACATAGTATGTTAAACAAAAAGGGAATATTCGAGGTGGGGTTGGGTTTTGGTAAAGCCGTCCGACGAAAGGCGATAGCGTCCCCATCTCGTTGGGGCCCCGGTGGTTTTCCCCCCTCGCTGGAGGAAGGTAAAGCACGCTTTTTTGGAAAAAGTAGGCAAAATTACGATATCCATATTCTGTGTGGAATTATTTGTTTTCATAAGGTTTTTTTTTTTCCGACGGCGAAATAAAACTGGTATTCGGTCAAAAAAAAAAACAAAGATTCTACAAATAAAATTAAAATAATAATTCTATAAAAATGAAAAAAAAAATTTATTCCCCCAAAAAAAGTCTATTTAATTAGATGTTCAAAAAAAACCCCCTTGATACGGCGGAAAAACCAAGCCCCGCGCTCGGCAGAGGGGTTTTTGGAGAGAACATAGCGATTGGTGAAGGGGGGGTTAATAATATTTCCATGGTCGGTGGTTTCGTTTCCAACCAATATAGATATATATATATATAAAAAAAAAATATATATATATATATATATATATAAAAAATATATATATATATATATATATATATATATATATATATATATATATAGGGTGTCCCCCAAAATGGGTAATTTCTGGGGAACTGATAAAAAACCCCAAAAAAATTATGAAAGCCCCAAAACTTTTTTTACGAATTTTTACGGAAAACATAATGGACGCCCTGGAAATTGTTTTTTTTTTAAAACTTTAAAATTGGCGTAATTAAAAATTTTTTTTAGGGTAAAAAAGACCCAAAAATTTTCCCCTTTTAAAAAAGAAAACTTTATGAACTTTTTTCCTAAACGCCCCTTAATTTTTAAATAAAGGGTGGCAACGAATTCTTAAATAGAAATAAAGTAAACCAACCTTGTTTTTGGATTAATATATTCAGGGGGAAGGGGGGGGTAGTTCTTGTAAACCTGCCCGGGGAAAATTGATTAAAGACACTTAATAAATAACCCGGGAAAAAAACTTTTTTAAAGTTTAGGCATTGCACCATAAATTACATTTTTATAAATCGATGATTTTTATTGTAAAAAATTATTTTTAAAGCCGAATAACTATTTTTCTTTTTTTTTCTGAAGGACAAAAAAAATATGACATTTACTTTAGATGCTCCCCAAATTGGGTTTTTTATCAAGTCAGTTTACAAAACGGGGTTTTGAATAATACAACCTACTAGAAAAGATAAAATATTTGGGGGGCCAAAAAAACCTGATTTACTATCATATTTTTGAATAATTTTATTACATTTTCAAGGTAATTTCCTGATTTTGGTTTTTTTGATTGGCAAAATTTTTTTTTTCCAAAACAAAAAAAAAAAGATCACTATACCAAACACCCTACCCAAAAAGGCGTTGCGTCAATTCTAGTCCTTGAGTTCG
>JAHBCN010003391.1:0-76069 GCA_019359885.1 Listronotus oregonensis | reverse complement strand
CTGACGGATCACCTGATTTTTTTTTTCAAAGTACCTTCAAAAATTTTAAGCTTTACTTATAAGCTCATTTCTTTGTTGTCAATTATTGGTAAGATATGGAAGTTCTTTTTGGACACCATTTTCAAAAACTTCCTTATTAAAGGATTTTTGGGCGTATGTTGGGGTATACTTTTTCAAAATTTTTGTATATAGAATCGTCTTTCAAAATTTTACTTTGTTGTTTCTGGTCCAACACACTTTATTTTAAAGATGTATCTTTTTTGTTGGAATATCGTAATTTTGACATTAATTAAAAAAATTACGTGTCATGTATTAAAAAATAGTATTTGAAGTGCTCGCCAGACGGAACAGTTTCGGTTTAAGTTGTAGTATATAGACTTATGCATGCACAGTCAATTGACCCTTACGAACTTAATCTGAAACATATTTTAAAAACATTTTTAAAATAAAAGTGTTTATCATTGTTTTGGTAGAAAATCGGACACTTTTTCGGATATAAACGAAAGACTATTTAAATTAAACAATAATTAATTTTAAATGTATTTAAAATTTTCTTAAAATTTAAAACTTTTTATGAAGTTTTGTATTTATGACATATTGTTACAATTATAGATTTATTTGTTGTAATTAGTAAATTTATAATATTATAAAACTAAAAAGGGTGACAAATTAATTTATTTAAAGGTTACCCGAAATTACCCCAACATTAAGCAAAGGTAGGCAACCATTACTTAAATTATCGGAGATTAAGACTACACAGTTATATTACTAACATATATAAAATTTATTGCCATTTTAAAATATTTTATAATTTACATTCTTTGTATTTTTGTTTATATTTTTTGTTTGGTTTTGTTTTTTAAGTACAGTAAAAATCTTAATTTTATTGCTAATTCGATAAATTATCTTTGATAAGCCAATAATGTATCGCGAAAATCGCTTTGTAACAAGTGCGTTTTTAATTTGTCTTTTTCTGTAAAAACAACATATTATATCCAATATAACCATAACAATTATTAAGTAACGCACAATATTCACAAAATAAACAGGAACTCTTCTAGTAGTTTGGCGGAAAACACTTAAAAAAAACCTAAATCAAATGAAAGAGATTTTATAATATTAAATAAAGATAACCGCATAACCTCAGCTTGCAGTAATTTATTTAATGGTTATTTTTGCTTAATGCTGAGATAATTTCAGGTGACCCTAAAATCCATTAACTTATAACCCTTTTTATTTCTAAAAATTGTAAATGTGACTACGGAACACAAGAAGTAAACTTTTATAATATTAATTTTATTTATTGATTGTCACCAAAATGTTTATAATGGTCAATTGACTTTTTTGTGAAAATCAATATTATGATATCTAAATCGAAGTGTTTCTATCTGGCAAGAAGGCGTCCATACATTAAGTGAGGCATTTAGGGAGGAAGTGTTTCGAGCCAAATCTTACTTATTTTCACGTGAGGGAGAGGGGAGGGTCTCGGCAAATATCACGTATTTTTTTCCCGCAAGACAGTAAAAAAATTTAAGAAAACTTGGTTAAAATAAGCAAAACATGTTTCTCCACTAAAATATACCTAAAATGATAAGCTAATCTATTACAATGATATTTTCTTATTATAATTCTAGACTATGTTCTTAGTAGTTTTAAATACTAGTCTTAAATAAAAATAATCAAGCAAAATATGTTTTTTAAATAAATCAATCCATCACGGATTAACATATTTACAATAAAAATGCGTATTTAAAAAAATTTTACGTGAAATTGGGGAGGGGGTGTCCAGCCAAATCTCACCAAGAGGGGAAGGGGGAAGGTCGCAAATTTTCCAAAATCGTCATTAATGGACGCCTCCCTAAGAAACCTAAATATTATTTTTTAATAAATAAATCCGCTACATCAGTATCATCTTCAATTTATGTATTATTTGTTTAGCAGGTATAATATTATGTCCAAAAGTTCCTGTCATTGTTAAATATTTCCAATAGTTATCATAATACTGTTTGTGGAAAGTGCCATGTTTGCCAAAATAATTTAAATTATTTATTTTCTAGAAAAAATGCTTTTGGCTGCTTTGGGTTTAGTAGTATACAACGTGCTTATTTGCTGCTTAACAATATTTAATAAACAAGTAGACTGTCTATGACGTTATTTACAATTCTAGGATTATTTCCGAAAAAACCCCAATTGCCTCCACATGAAGGTTATAGGAATCAAAAGGAATTCGAATCGTTGGAAGAGTTAGAAGCGTTTTCGGCGGATTTGGATACCATTAGACTTCAAAGCTTGTTAATTGCTGAGAGGATTTTAGGAACACATCATAAGGATACAATATTTAGGTGGGTAATGGAGAGATATACAGGATACTCTTAACTGTTTGGGTAATAAATGTATTCCTGACGTCAGTATAATGGGGGGTTTCGTAAGAAGGATCTTGTAATAAAAGAGTGGTTGGGATAAACAAAATCTTACTCTAAAGAGACACCAGCTAAAAATTCTTAGTCAGTTACTTGCTCCAAATCGCATCAAAGAACCCACCTTCATTTACCGTGTTTCCAACCATCTTTTAAATCCTTTACCCATTTTGCTTGCTACCAATCCAAACATTAATAATTGCTTCTCACAAAAGACATGCCAGTTACGCATCTTCTGATTGATATAGGCACTACATCCATAGCCATAGCAGCTTTCAAAAAGCTTAAATTTCTCTTCCAAGTTTGAAAGTATTTTTACACTTCTAAAATATATATTTTGTATAAATTTCAAATCAGACCTAAGGTGGAATAATGTTTCTTTTTATGGGAAACTGCTTTTCCCACAAATTTTAGAATTTTTGGAGATGGAACCTTTTTTGTAGGTATTTTCACGACTTCTGCTTGAAGAATTGAACAGTATAAACTCCAATATTTTACTGAGAAAGTGATTATTTTATTACCAGAATATATTTTTAGCACCAACATTTATCTAGAAAAAATGTCTTATACATATGCATCCATGTTAATGACTTCTGTATAGTATTTATATTCATTACCACATCAATAACTTCGTTATTGTTACAAAAAAGTATGTTTGGTATGTAAACTCACATAAGCATTCTAATTACCTCTAAATAAATTAAGAAAGTTATGTCATGTGGTTTCCGAGATATTCTTTTTTGAAAAATCACCCATTTTACTACTGATTTACTGACTGACATACTCACTCGCTCATTAACTGACTCATCAAAATTATAGGGCACTGCCCGAGGGAGTAGAAACTTAAAACTTGGTATGTAATTTGGTTTTAGGGCACAAATAAAGGAAACATTCTGAAAACTGCATATTTTTACTCGGAACGCCCTAAAACAGGCGCGGTAATATCATATATTTAAGTTTGCACCTGAGTTTCTGAAATCATAATGGCCTAAGAATCTATATTAATAAAAAAATATGTTTTAATAATACAGACAGATCAGTAAAAAACTTGCCAAGTCAAAAAAGAGTTGAACAAAATTATGGATAAAACTTGGTCTGATTTTAAATCTCAGTACTTTAAGAGGCCAATTTTGGATATGAACTTTCACATAAGTATTTTATTGGTATTTTATATATATATATATATATATATATATATATATATATATATATATATATATATATATATATATATATATATATATATATAATATATTAATTTTATATAGAAACTAAAATATTATACATTCATATTTCTAGACCTCCCTCGAGAATATAATGGACGCCTCTGAAATTTTTTTTCTAACTCTTAAAATGCTAGCGTAATTAAATTTTTTATGAAGGTTGCTGGATAAGTCTTCTAAAGAACCTATTAAATCTATTTTTGGCTTATTTAGTTTGTCAGGACGGACTAGTTCTGACACAATAAAGCAATTTTAACACCTTGATGATAAAGCTTAACAATATTTTTTGTGAATAGCTTTAACTTAAATAAAAAGTGTATTCCATTGACATTGATAAAATCAACTGTTACGAGAAATAAAAATTGTGATTGATTTTTACATTATACAGGGTGTTTCTAATTGAATGTCAGTATTTAAGAAGGCAATTTTTGGGTCCATTTAAAGAAGAAAACTTCATATGAACGTATGTCCTAAACGTCTTAACTTTTAAGATAAAGGGTGGCAACGAATTCTTAGATAGAAATAAAGTAAACAAACCTTGTTTGGCATTAATATATTCAGGGGGGCAAGGAGGGATAGTTCTTGTAAACTGCACCGGCAACATTGATTAAAGACACTTAATAATATAACTCCGGAAATAATAACTTTTTCAATGTTTATGGCATTGCACCATAAATTACATTTTTATAAATCGATGATTCTTTATTGTAAAAAATTATTTTTAAAGCCGGATAACTATTTTTCTTTATTATCTGAAGTGACAAACACATATGACATTTACTTTAGATGCTCAATTCGGTTGCTGTTGATCAAGTCAGTTTACAAAACGTGTTATTGAATAATACAACCTACTAGAAAGAGATAAAATGACATTGAAGTGCCGTACAACACCTGATTTACTATCATTTTTTATTAAACGAATGCAGCAGCTGTCCAAAATAACCTTGTTGCAGTGCTTGGAACTGTAATATTAATAAATGTTTATATTTAAATCGATGTTGCCTATATTAACACAAAACCAATATTTTTGAATAATTTTATTACATTTTCAAGGTAATTTCCTGATTTTGGTTTTTGAGATCTGGCAATTTGTTTACGTTTTTCCAAAACAAAAACAAACAGATCACTATACCAAACACCCTACCTACAAACTGGCGTTGCGTTAATTCTAGTCCTTGAGTTCGTTGAGGGTAGTAAAATTTTCAAAAATAAATCATTTATTATTAATATCTGTAATACCACTTTAGATATTTTAATGAAATTTGGCATACATATACTGTGTATCATGAGGCTTTTTGAAGTGTACCACATTTTTTTTTATTTTCACCAGTGGAGTTCATATGGAATTTGACCTGCTTATTTTGGCAGACATTGATGGTATGCCACTGATTTCATTTAAAATAAAAATTATTTTTAAAATCCCCAATCATTTCTAAGTAAAGTTAATCGGTTGATTTTTTTTAATCCGATGCACGGTTTTTGGCTTAAAAAAATAAAAACCGTTTCTCCGCATGATCATAACAATATCGGTAAAGAATATCATGATGCAGAGAAATATCTAGATTTAATTTTTCTAGGTAAAAACCGTGCTCGGACTAAAAAAATTATAAGCAGATTTAATCTCTTGATGTAACACCGTTTTTAAAGACAGTTAAAAAGCAGTCATCCTGATTTTTCTGTTGTCCCCTGTGACTCTCTCCCTAGACGCGTTTCGCCTGTCTAACAGGTTTTTTCAATAGGGCTGTATCGAGTGCCCAGTTAACAACAAAAAAAGCAAGGGTCTACCCAAAAGACAAATATCAATGTCTTTCGGTAAGATAGAAAAATCTACACTTTAGTCGAGGAAAGGAAGTAATGCACGAGGGATTTTTTGCGCAGTAAGATGGATTTGAATGCGGTTTTTTGCATTCGATTCGTATGAACGTCTACAAACTTTGTGGCATGGTGGCGCAAGGGGCAGCAGCGGCTACCCCAAGCAAAGCTATCTAGCCTACAGAGACAGGCCTGCCTAATGATCACGGGCGCGCTGCGCTCGACACCAACGGCGGCCATGGAAGCCCTCCTAGGACTGCCTCCTCTGCATATTTACTTGGAAAGAGAGGCAAGGTGGGCAACATACAGACTCTATCAAGCAGTCAGTAACAAACCGCAGGCGTGTCATATGGAGAGCACCAGTCTCCTCAGGAATGTTCTGACCTGTGACAGACTGGGAATGCCCTCAGACATAATGCCTACAGCAACCAATTACAACCGGCCCTACAGTGTAGTCTACCCACAAAGGGAGGACTGGAGTCGAAAAACGCCGACCTGCTCCGGGCTGACATCTGTTGGTACACCGATGGCTCCAAAACCAAGGACGGTGTTGGAGCTGGAATATATGGACAGAGCCGAGGGCAGAGTTTTCCTTTAGCCTGGGCACTCTCGCAACCATATTTCAAGCGGAGGTATTTGCTATTGAGATGTGTGCTAGATCGCTGGTTGATCGGCACTGCACACGTAAGACAATTAAAATATTCTCTGATAGTAAAGCAGCTCTTAAGGCTCTTGAATCCAGCCGGTGCAATTCGAAAACCATCTGGAATTGCAAGGATGCGCTGACCAAACTGGGTCAAAACAATAAGGTTTCACTACTGTGGATACCTGGACACACCGGCCTAGAGGGAAATGAATCCGCAGACCTCCTTGCCAATAAGGGGGCGGAGACAAAATTCACAGGGCCGAAACCGGTCATCGGTATATCTTATGGAACGGCCAAGCAGTTCATATCAGCTTGGACACAAAGAGAAAATCTTCGGTATTGGCATGGACTTCCGGGTCTCAGACACTCGAAGGCCTTCATAAGCCCACCGAACGAACAATGTACTGTCAAACTACTGGAGCAATCAAGGGTACACCTTAAAACTCTAGTGGGACTGTACACGGGACACTGCAGATTTAAATACCACATGCACAAGATCGGCCTAGCGGAAGACGCCAAATGCCGCATGTGCATGGAGGGGATAAATCGGCAGAACACATACTGTGTTCGTGCCCAACAATGGCACGACTAAGATTCGCAATCCTCGGCAATGACACCTTGTTGCCGGGACAGGTGAAAGATCTCTCTCTCAACAGGATCATCAGATTTATTAGGAGTCTGGACCTGGTGGGAGAAATATAAAAAGGTGTGAGCCACAATAGACCGATCGGTCGCGGTGGAAGGGTGTTATACCCACTCACTTTAAACCTATCTACCTACCTACCTACCTACAAACTTTGTGAACAAATTTAATTAATGAGAAATGAAAATCTGCATTTCTACATTAAAAAAAAAAGCATTTTTGAAATAGGTTTTAAAGTTTGCAATTATAAAAAAAATTTATAACTAGGTAAATAATGATGGAAATGTGCCCGAATTTGTTACTCGGGGGGTTTTCGCGGTCGCTGAACACGAATATGGCATTGGCAACGGCCTACGAAGTACCTGGTGCGCGCTAAGAATGGTGTAAACGTCGTCTTCTGGAGTTTTACGACAAGGCCCCCTAATATCAGCCCAATTTTGTTTTTCAAGGTTTTTTGAGGTCGCTGAACACGAATATAATATTATCAAGAGCCTGCGGAGTACCTGGTGCAGGCTAGGGATGGCGTAAACGTCGTCTTCTGAAGTTTTACGACAAATCCTCCTAATATCAGACCATTTTTTTTACTCGGGAGATTTTTATGGTCGCTGAATACGAATATGACATTGACAAGGATCTGCGGAGTACCTGGTACGCGCTAAGAATGGTGTAAACGTCGTCTTCTGGAGTTTTACGACAATTCCTTCTAATATCAGTCCAATTTTGTTACTCGGAGGGTTTTTGTGGTCACCGAATACGAATATGACATTGACAAGGGCCTGTGGAGTACCCGGTGCGCGCTAAGGATCGTGTAAACGTAGTATTCTAGTACCTGGTACCAGATCATGGTCTTCGAGGTACCCAGTGTCCGGATAGGTTGGTGTCAATGTTTTTTTCTGGAATTTTGTGGTAATTTATTAAAACTTATAATTTCTGCTTATGATATTTATTCATAAAATTGTTTTTTGATAATATTTTAGTTAAAAAAAAATGCAATACAGGTACTTCTCAGGCTCTTGACAATATTATATTCGTGTTTAGCGACCTCGAAAACGCCCCAAGTAATAAAATTAGGATGATATTAGGAGGAATTGTCGTAAAACTTCAAAAGACGACGTTTATACCATTCTTAGCGTGCACCAGATACTCCGCAGGCCCCTTGTCAATGTCATATTCGTGTTTAGCGACCACATAAACTTCCCGAGTAAAGAAGTTGGACTGATATTAGGAGAATTTGTAACAAAACTCCAGAAGACGACGTTTACATCATCCTTAGCGCGCACCAGGTACTCCACAGGTCCTTATCATATTCGTGTTCAGCGAGCTTAAAAAACCCCGAATTATAAAATTGGGCTAATATTAGGAGGAATCGTCGTAAAATTCCAGAGACGACGTTTACATCATCCTCAGCGCGCATCAGGTACTGCGTAGGATCTTGTCAATATCATATTCATGTTCAGCGACCTCAAAACCCCCAAAAGACAAATTTGGGCTCATTTTTATCATTATTTACCTAGTTATAAATTCTTTATGATTGCAAACTTTAAAATGCAATTTCGAAAATGCATTATTTTAATGCACAAATGCAAATATTCATTTCCCATTAATTAGATTTGTTCACAAAGTTTCTAGACGTTCATACAAACTGAATACAAAAAACCGTATTCATATCCATCTTACTGCACAAAAAAACCCTCATAAGGCCTATTTTTGTGGTACGTTTCCTCGACTACTTTTAATCATGAAATTAGGATGTCTGCTTTTCAACTGTCTTTAAAAACGGAGTTACATATTTGAACATACCGTGACAGTAGAAACTTTTCCTATTTTTCAAATAATATTTTGTTTCTTTAAAGGTTAATGTACAGAGGCGCATCATACGCTGACGTGATGAGATACCAAAGATGCATCGAACTGTGGCGTCGAGCTTTGCAAATAAGGATAGAAAAAGATACCATTTTGTATACGGATACCTGTTTCACTGCTCAGGCTCTTGTAAGACTTATGGTGGATTATAATATTAAGTCTGTTCAAAATAATATAGATAATGTGGAACAGCGGTTTCATGATATAGTTCAGACGTTTAAGCTGTTAACACATAATATTGTAGGTGAGTATACTAATTATTAAAAAGTTAATTCTAAGCGGAATACAGACAATTTAATTTGGTCATACTAGATGCAAAGTTGGATTGTCTGAGTGTATGTTGAATTGGATGGCCAGTATAGAGTTAACCAGACAATTAATCAATCGAGCAAACATGTGATTTAATACGGCAATGCGGTTATGTTGTACAAATCATCTTAAAATCGGCATAGAAAAATTGAATCACAAATCATTTAAATTCTTAACGCGGTAAATGTTATGATATTGACTCACTAGCGTGTTTGTCGGCGTAAGCGAATCACCTTCCTCCAATTGAAACTACTGGTCTTATGTTGGTAACGTCGTGCATAGAATACAAAATCGCAATAAATTAATCAAATTATGGAACACTCCAGAGACAGAAAGTGTTGTTAAAATTTCCCTTTTAAGGAAATCTAGCCTCCTTAGAAAGCATTTTTTAGGTCACATTTATGGGAATTTTTTGTCCTATTTTTATGTATAGAATACGCCCTAGAAATATTGTGCGCTAAGTTCGGGACACCCTGTATAAATGGGTTCTAGAGGGTGGCGCAAAAAGAGATATCTCATTTTAAAGAAAAAATATATATAACTACATTATTTACCTACAGTACCATGGCACAACGAATACAAGGTATGAGGCGTTTAAAAATTAATGTCACCCAGATAATTACCTCTATTAAATTTAAAAGTTTATTAGGCATATGTTTGGGAAATGTCGTCTTCCACAATTCGTCTTGATTCAGTCCAAAGAAGAGCCGTTCGCTTTATGAAGTCTTTTAACAAAGGTTCCTCTTATTGCCCTCGACAAGTTGTAGGAGACCTGATGCACTTTTATTGGCATTTTCAAGGCTTATGCTCAGAGAAATTAGCTAATACAATTCTTAGTTTAGCAGCTCCCAACAGAGCAATATAAAATGCCACTTTCATGCATCCATTTACAACCCATCTGAATAGATCTGGTTAAACTTGTTTAGTATTTACAGTTAGACTTCGTGGATTTTCCCAAGAAAAAAAAATGCATAGTGAGATCTTAAGATCTTGGGGGCCATCTTTAAATTGCCTTTGAGTTCAAATAAAGCTTACTTTTTAAAATTTTCTGGTATGTTTTGGAAAAAAATATGCCGATAATATAATATTGTATAATTGTATTATTAACACCTCTGCCAACCGGATGAAAATTATTTTTTTATCTAATATAGTATGTAAACAAATGTATTGGTTGCCTAAAAAATTATGGTCATAATAAATTTTAAAAAATGATAATAATAATTTTTGGTACTTCTGTATTATGCCAGTTCTTATTTTTTTATTCCTCATAACAGTCCTAATACACCACTGTGTTTTTTAATTTCATAAAGTCTGAATTTTTTTTAAATTTAAAATTAAAGGAATTAATAAAGTTTTTATTTATGAAATTGAAGGAAAACATTTTAATGGTGTATACTGTCGTGTACTGTCATGTGGAATAAAAAAGAAGAATTGACATTTTACAGGGAGTATCAAAAATTTTCACATCAATTTTTGTCAATTAATCATAGCCTTGATCATAGTTTGTTAGGCAACCCATTCGCAATACGTTTGTTTCCATGCTATTTTTGAATAAAAAACAGTTTTCGTCCGGTTGGCAGATGGATGAAGGTCGCCTCTAATTTGGATATCCCGTATTATAAATAAAAATAAATAGGTAAAGTAAGTAAGGTGAAAATCACCTCAGGGAGAAAGTCATTTGGACTTAAAAATCAATCTTAACGAATTCAAAACGTATTATAATCAAGAAAAATGCCATCAGTGAGAAGGTTTATAAAATAGCTGATTTGACCAGTCAGAATGTGTGGCTTTATTTTATATGTTGTAAAATTTTGGGAACATTTAATTGTGTTTGGTAATTTATTTAAGTAACTTTATTACCTTATTGGGTAGCATATAAATTTGTTCATTTAATTTTAGATTTTTCCATTTATTCATTAAAGAGGCACAATCTGCTTTTCTAGGGTAAAAATGGTAAAAATGCGTTCTAGGAAAGAAAAAAATTGCAAGGAAAATTACATCTACGTGATATAATCATCTATTGGTTTGAGAATAAAGTCCCTTAAATAATGTTTAGTTTAATTTTATATGCTTTGCAAACATAAAATTGTAAAGTTGAAAATTTTTGACCCTAGAGGTAAAAATGTTGTTTCTTGGGTACCTTATTTGACTGATATTTTTCGTTTTTTTCTTAATATGACTATATTTTATTTTTTAACCAGTTAGCCTTATTGATGTATTATTTGAAATATTGACTCTCGGAGGTTACCGCATTTCTACACAGGGAAAGGCAGGTTGAGATAATTAGGGTAGAAATGCTTTCAATAAAAGACCAGATATTTATAAATTTTAATAAGGATGGTAAATGTAGTATTTTAATATAATCTGCGTATAATTTTTAATTATTATAATAAGATGATAGGGCATATTTTTTTATGGGATTTCTCTTTGTTTAGTATACAAAGTCGTCTATCCGTAATAATACTAACTACCGAAAAATATTGTTAAATTTATGGGTTTTTAGATAATAAGGCATGCTGTAGACATTTCTGTGGATAAAATTAATTTAATTACAATAATGTTTTAAGTGTAATAGCTGATGTGGCAAAATTTTTAAAAAATGTAGTTAAATCATATTAGATGTTGTGTAGAGTAATACTGAAAGACCACGAAATCATGCGAGAGTCAGTCATATTTTTATCTCTAAGTTTATCAATTTAATACTTGGCAATGACCACAAAGAGCTTGATATTCAAAAAGTATTACTAATTACCTAGAAAATGTTTATTTTTGGTTTGCTACATAAAGAACACTCATTTTGACAGTGTGTAAATTTTATTTTTCAAAGACTTATTAGATCCTATTGGAAACAATTAAAGGTCTCTTTGAAAGGTTTGAATAGATTTGGGTACTTTTTTATTCTCACCTGGTATGGTATGGGGTGTGCAATATTTTGAAATATTTTTTTAAATAACAAAATGACTAGCTGGTACAAGATTTCGAAGTCACCCGGTATATTAGTTTTGATTTAGTCGTGACTTATGTGTACGCCATTGGCACCCTGGTGACCAAAAATTGATTGCCACAAATTTTAGGGACAAATAATTTCGGGGTCGAAGAATTCAGCAATGACAAAAAAAAGATGAACGATTACCGGTTCAAGTCGCTGTCGCCCGATTTCGTTGCTAACTATAAGCGAGGTAAGAGTTGTGTCCTAAATATGTAGTGTAATCGCTGATATCCCATAAAAAAATATGCTCTTTCATTATAATTATTTTATTCTACAATCAATTACGTCAAATACTGCGACTGTAGCGAAACAGTATCATAATAACAACTTATATTTATTTATTTTACTCACAGCTCTTAAGTTGTCAAAAAACTTAGGAAAGTACTTTTATTTATAAACAGTTTTAATTAATTTCATTTTAGGGTATGTCTAAACTCATTTCCAAGTTAACGAGGCCTAAAAATATTATGACGTTGGTTGACACATCTTTTTGTTTACTTAATATTTTTTTGTAAACCGCTTTCTTGATATTTAAGTATTGAAAACAGGTATAGACAATTGTATTTATATATCGATTTATTTTTTATTTTGCAAAGTAATAGTAGACCTGGAGCCGAGAGGGTTTTTGCATGTATCATAGGCCCCACTTTGATTATTGATTTATATCGTCAAGAAGGTCGCCGAACCCAATATGCCATACCAATATGGCGTCACTTAAGGTCCGCCATACTGACCGAAAGGTGTCATTTTTTCACTGTAGACATGGATCATGAGCCCCACGCTGTTGTTTCGTGATCTTTGTTAACAATAAACTGCAGAACAGAGAATTCAAAACGCCATACCTCTGGGGCATCGCCAAGTGGCCGCCATAATGGGGCAAACATGTCATTTTAGCAATGAACGCCCCATTATGGCGGTTACTTGGCGAAGCCCCAGAGGTATGGCGTTTTGAAATCTTTGTTCTACAGTTTATTGTTAACAATGATCACCAAACAACAGCGTGGGGCCCATGATCCATGTCCACAGTGGAAAAATTACACCTTTCGGTCAGTATGGCGGACCTTAAGTGACGCCATATTGGTATGGCATATTGGGTTTGCGGACTTTGACAACTTTCTTGACGACATAAATCAATAATCAAAGTGGGGCCTATGAACCAAGAGCATGGATATTACTTACACGTTTGAAAATTTACCTCTCCTCAAAGCTACACTTTAGGGATGCCATACCGGCAATTCAAAATGGGGAATAACGTTGTCTATCAGCCCCCAAAGCCTCGACGTGGGGCCTATGATACATGCAAAAACCCTCTCGGCTCCAGGTCTATAGTTAAACAGTGACCTGTAGGATACCAGAATATTAAACTAGAATTCATCATCATCATCTGTAGAGTAGTCATACATTTTTCATTATTATCCTTAAGATACCAGGTAAGGTTACTCAACATATACAAAAATGAAATATTTTAGTTTTTCATAAGAGCACATAAAAACGAAACTCATTAAACAAAATTTAATGAACTAATTACATTTTTAAATGGGACTATAATTTTTGATAATATTCATTTGGCATTTTTTTCTTTACGTACTATAGTCGTGACATTCTTGCAGTAAAGTTTATTATGATACTATTTTTACAAACCCCAATTTTAATATATTTTTGGATTCTATTATCATTTTTACAACAAAATATTCCTTTGTTTTTTTGCAGAGTTTAAAAAAATAGGTTATTTACTATTATATTTGTTATATTTTATATACTTGGTGTTTCAAAAAAACGTGGAACCTCGTTTAATAAGAGATTCCTGGCCAAAAATAAAACCAAAATATTATACAAACATAACTTCAAATGTAGGCTGTGAAAGAAAAAAAATAAAGTCTCTCCTAAAATTAATTGATTAATTTAACCCTTTTTTTGAGATATTTTAATTTTAAACTTGCGTGGTACAAAAAAGGCAATATTTAAAATTAATAACAATTCAAGTTTTTACAAAAAATGTTTAGAGTCACAGTGAAATGAAGATTTAATATCTGTATTTAAATTTAAACAAGGCGTGTACACTTTAAAAAAATGTAAAAATTCCTATTGTCCTAAATGTTAAATGTTACCCTTTCCTTACCATGTAATTTTAAAATTAAAATATGTAGAAAACCGATAATTTTATGGAGTTAATTCGAGAGGACCTTTCTTATGTAAAACTAAGTAGATATTAGTTGCTCAGATTTAAATATTTAGTCCTAAATTTAATAGTATAAATCGATTTTTCTTGGTATAGTCTTAATTATATTTTTACCTGCCTTACTAAATATTTGGGTGACGCCTGTGAAACCAAAGTCAAAACAAATTATCTTTATAGTGGTTATAATAGTTACACAACCCACTTAAACCCTAACTCCATTACCTGCCTAAACAAAAGGGTCAAAGGTAATAAGTTTAGGAACCTATTTACATATTAACAAGGTGAATTACTAGGTGTTTCTGGTTTTATACAGTCGCGTTTCGTACACTTCAAAAATTTACCTGAAATATTCTCGTTTCGTACAATAAATTATTTAATCAATTTTATGCTTTTCGTTTCGTACACCGATCATTGTGACGACCCAAATAACCAACCAAATTAATACCATATTGAAAGTTATTAAAATTTTGTTAATTACTTTTATTTAGGGATAATTTAGACAAATTTAAAAGCCCTTTGTTCTGGTCAGTTATGGTTAGTTAAAGCAGCTTTTTATTTTCCCCAATTATATTTCAGGCGTGATACATGACTAACAGGAACAGTAAACTTTCCCATTTAAGCCGCAATTCTGCCATGGTTTAATCAAAGTTAGGGATAATTTAGACAAATTCCAAAGCCCCAGTTCTGGCCGGTCATGGTTAGTTCTGGTTAGTCAAAGCGGCTTTTTATTTTCTCCATTTATATTTCAGACGTGATAAATCACCAAAAGAAGGAACATTAAACTTTTACGTTTAGGTAGATAGTTAAAACATATATTATTTTAATATTACTATTATTCAAAGAAATATTTTTTTATTTCTGCATCTTATATGTGAGCAATAAATATTTTTATATTTAGTTATAAAAGTAGTTTTAATTCATTTTCCCATATTTTATAAACCATTAGAGAGAGAAACCTACCTCAGTTTTTGGTGTACTAAACAAGATGTCGAAAACGGAATAATTAATTATGTGTACGAAATAAGAATATTTGGGGGAAATTTTTCAGGTGTACGAAACGCGAGTATATGAAACAAAAATAAATCCCACTGATATATTTATGATGATAATTTTTTTGGTTCCTCTACGTTTAATTCATAGAAATACAAGTCCATGTCCATGAAAAAACATTAATTTGTTTCGTGCAGGTATCGAATTACGTTCCTTAATTAATGCCGTGCCCAAATTATTTTGTCGCATGCCATCAATTATATTTTTACCTGCCTTACTAAATATTTGAGTGGCCTCTGGGAAAGCAATAGAGCAAAACACAAATTGTCTTTATGGCAGTGATAATAGTTAAATCCTAATCCCATTATCTGCCCAAACCAGGGGGTCAAAGGTAACCGCTACCAGGTAGTTGCGTTTTATTACTTGAAACTAATCTACAAACACCCTTATAAGTTTAGAAACCCATTTACATATTAACTAGGTCATTTACTACCGGCTGAGATTTATAATATCAACACCCCAGAAGGTTTGTTGAAATATTCACATAAGTGTGTAGATGTCTTACTATTGTTTTGATTTTAGAAAAATACTGATATAAAAGTTGTCAAAAAATGTAACACACTCTTATTAAGTTTGACCTACATTTTTAAACATAAGGGTATATTAAGATCCAGTTAACCTAGGTTAGCAATGGCAACCAATGGCTCGCGTGCCATCGATAATTTGTGCTTGGCATTAATTAAGAAATTTAGGCACCTGATCAAAACACTTTATTTTTTCATCTACATTTTGAGCCATAGTAACAAAATTTAGTGTAATGAGGGCTACCGGTGTTTTTACAAAATGAGGGAAAAATTGAACAATTCTCACAATACTTGTAGTTCCATAAATTGAACGTAAAGCCTAAAGGTACAAATAAAACAATTATCATCATAAAAGATCTAAGTGGTTTTGAAGATAGACTGTAAGTTATTGGTAACGATATTGTTATCAAAAACTACAATTATTCCTCAACTTAAAAAAACGCCACAGACTTAAAATTAGCCCAAAAACCATACCAAGCAAAAGTCACTGAAGAGTCTAATTCGGAAATTCATCTCTCTGTCAAATAATTTTTATTGAGTTGAAAGGTTTTATAGAGATACTTATGTTAATTATGGGTGCTGATGTGACTTTATTGGCACTAAAGTATATAGGTGGAATGACATTATCAAAATTATGAAAGCGGGGAATTATTCTAGATACATTTGACCGTTTGAAGTAGCTAGCTTTATTTTTATTTAGCAAGGCATGTGAGGCATTTTCTAGAAATAAAAAAAAATAAAAACTTAATTCGAAATTTTTTATAGGTGACTTCTGTTTAGCTTGCATTTTGCTAGACGTACTCAAGTATGAATCTAGTATAAATTATTTAGTCATCATAAAACTGTTGCCTTGTTTAAGGGTGGTAAACTGGCAAGGTGACGAAAGACGTCTCGTTTTTACATGTTCACACATGCTTCTCGAAATAGTTAAACACTGGACTGTCTTGTATTTTTAAAAAAATTGATAAGAGCGGAAATTGTTTTTCCTAGGTGGCTAGAAAAGTTGTAAAAACGATACAATATCCCTTCGAAAGGGCATACATTTAAAAATATTTCATTCTAAAATTCTGTGCATCATAAGGAAAAAGAAAATTCATATAAATCTTGCGTCCTGGCCGAGACGTCACAAAATGTTTTCTAGTATAGGACATGACATTGTAATTTAAAATATGCCATAAAGTTAGATTTTTCATGCGCATGTATTTTTCCTATGAACGATTATAAAATATACAGGGCTAATAAGAATTTATCTTGAAAAATTTAAGGATACATTGGTCATTGATAACTTAGACGATATGAACAAAAATAAATAAATCAAAAGGTTCAACGAGCACCGCATCACACTGCTGATGCCCTTTTAGTAATTGTCTAGTGTTTAAGCAGTGAATTTACATATACAATTTTTACGTTATTTCTTGTTTTAAAGTTATTTATTTGCTTTATTTAGATTTGTGTTTGAGGTTTGTTTTTTAGTATTTAGTTTTGTTTTTGTTAAAATTTGTCAGTATGGCGCATGTCTATATCAAATCAGAAATAGTGAACATATGGTATCAACCCGTGCGTTTTATATGTGGAGTTTTTTACAAAAAAACACAGGTTAACCCCACTAAAGTAAACACAATTGTATATTTCCCAAATATAAGTGTGTTATTCTTCAATTTTAAAGAACAGTTTTGAATTACCCTGTATACATTTTAACGTTATTTATTGGTAATATTATACTATAGCATATTATATTTGGTAACTCACATTTTACATGCCTGTAGTTTATTTTTTTAAATAAAAGTTTTATTTTCTTAATTTTCAGAAATGAGAGCACTCTTACAAATTAAACCTCAGTATAAGAGACAGTTAGATTTTTTCGAAAAAATTGTAAGGTGTATTACACATCTCATTTACCTTATGATTGAAACGGCGCTGACGAAAGAAAATAAAGAAATTGTAAAAGATCTGCTTCGAGGATTGATACAGAAAAATATAAAATGTATGGTTGCTGGAGATACTATTCTGCATTTATGTGTGTCAAGACTTAATACAATTAGATCTTGTTACTTTATGGATGAAGAACCCATTGTAAGTATTTCTGATTTTTTCAGCAATATTACATGTAGCAAAAAATATCAATTATTGCCTGATATAACTTGACATATTTTTGATGAAACTTGAAAAAGTAAACTAGTTAAAAAATATCTAGCACATTGGGAAGGGTTTTTAATACTATGTAGAAGAACCTTTATTATGGACTTCTTAAGCCTATATTGTTAACTTTGTCCTTATAAATTTTAATAAAAAATATTGTTAATTTGTGCACATTTCCATTTTTTATTGTATTTAGAAATTATGTTTTTACCAAGCCAACAAATATAGAGTCATTCTATATAAAAACGTCTAAAAATAAAAATAATTGTTGCCACATCATTTTAGATTTTGTTCTAACTTCTAAGGAAATATTTATGCAGGCCCCGAAGAATGATTTCCATGCACATTTAATTTTTAGAAGAGCCCGTTTCCACCTGTTCGTATTAAAACGTTAAAAAATCATTTTTATGCTTTATATCACTTAGCTATTAAAATTTTTCTGTTAAAGATATTACGTTCGATGCGGCATTCAAAAGAGGAAAGGTAGTAATTCTAGCGCAGACATTAAAAATTTTCCTAGTCTATACCTCTAAATAACGCGCGGTCCTGAAAATGTTTATTTTAGTTTATGTTATTTTGATAATTTGACTAAATTTCTAACAGAATATTAAGATAAATTTCCAATCTAGGTGTTTTGTTACCATTTGTATCTTAGTTTCATCTGTTAAAAATTAAGTGGTACTACATAGAATATAGAAAAAAAGTAAATTCAGATAATTTCGAAACCCTTATTGAATACGAATTCGGCTTCTAATTGATTATGAGAGAGAGGAACAAAATTATGATATATTCTCGTTTTTTTATGGTATAAATATTGATAAATCTCTCCGATAAATATGTTTCAGCAGATTAAACCTCCACGCTCGATACAAAAAAAATAAATCCCAGAAATTTGATTACAACAAAAATCGAACATTTCTTTTTGAGTTAATATATGATGATCTGCAGTTCGTTGTAAGCTTGCTTTTTTTACAGTTCTTTTAATTGTACCTCTTCACCATCACAACTCACACTCTTTTTAATCCAAAGTTATCTTCATGATAGCAATTTTTGCTTTAAAAGAATCACCTGTGTACACTCTAAAAATGAAAATAACAAAACATACTATACAGATGCTAAAAGTTGAAGGTAAGAACTATAGATTCTGTAAGTATTTAATTTTCGTTTGGCAGTAGTTTACTAATAACGCAATTTTTCAAAATCCCAAAACTTCAAGAGTTAATTTTTTATATAAAGAGTAAACTATTCGGGTCGATTATCGGCTTTAATTTTCCTATACTGGTCGATTATCGGTTTTATCTTTTCTATACTATGTCCACCTAATTTCTTAGTGCAAATTAGCTTCTCGGGCCGAACAGTCGAAACGCTGGAGTTGGCCAAAAACCACAAAAATGACTAAAACAAACGTATTTTGAGCACCGCGCCATTATTTAGAGGTATATACTAGGAGAATTTTTAATGTCTGCCCTAGAACTACTACCTTTCCTCTTTCGAACGTAAAAATATCTTTAATAGAAAAATTTCAATAGCTAAATAATATAAAGCATAAAAATGATGTTTCCTGAACGTTTTAATACGGACAGGCGGAAACAGGCGCTTCTAAAAATTAAATGTGCATGATAATCATTCTTTGGGGCCTTTATGAAAATTTACTTAAAGTTAGAACAACATCTAAAATAAGCTGACTTTGCCAATTTAACTTGCCAATTAGACGATTTCATATGGAATGACTCTTAGTATAGAGTCATTTCATATGACTATAGTAACTAACCACATCTTGAAACTGTTTACATAATAAACCGTTTAAAGAATTGTGGTTAAGTCACAAGATCTATAGATTTTACATCGGAAAAAACAATTTTTGTTAAAAAAATTGGTAGAATGATTAGAGCTGTTTTGTCTTTTATTTTGGACCTATATTTTGAATATATTGTTTGTTGTTTTCATCTTAAAGTACTGCTAAGAAATAATGCGAGAGCTGTCTGGGTGCCAGATGGTACTTAACTGTAATTGGTGCATTTGGATCTGTGTGGGAGGAGCCTATTTTCTTAACAAAACCGCTCGAATTTTTCTAATACAATCATTTGAGTCCAAAGTATCGAAGTGTCAACATGAACGACTCACTGTCAGACGTAGACGAAGGTATCCTAGAAGATAATTTTGAAGGAAAATGTTATATACTCACTTACAATGTTGATGCACAGGGCCGGAGGACATGTGGCGCATGTTATCAAAAGCAGCCCGATCATTTAAAAACTAACAAGTGGACCCGAGAGCACGGTAGTGTAAATTGGTGGGTGATACATATTGATAAAATATGTGATCACTGCGGCGCAAGATGTATTCTGGAAATGCCGGCGGCGACATGTATTGTATGCACTCCTTTTACAGGCAGCTGTCCCTATGGCCGAATGTATTATTAGTAGATCTCGCTACTACCATCGTTATCAACCATACTGTTGTTCGAAAAAACAAAAATCAGTCCTTTTTAGGACTTCCAAAAACTTTAAGAGTTAATCGTTTCTTATGAATTCAAAAAATAATATAGAGGTGTATCAAATATTTTTAAATCTGCAGTTTTTTTTCATTTGTAATAATATTCTGAGGTGTTAATAAATCCATGTAGAGATAAAACGTGTGTTTTGCTTTATAATTATTGGTATAGACTTTTTTTAAAGAAAAAAGTCAGAAAAAAATATATATTTTTTAAATATCTTAATTCTTTTTTCTTGATTTCTTTTATATTTATACATGTTTACATATCTTTACCAAAGATATGTAAACATGTGTTGTATGTAATGAAATGCACTAGATGGTTTTAATGTAATATTTTAAGTAAATATATTTTTTTAGTCTGCGTGCTGCAATACTTTCTGATTAAGTTTTAAACAAAGATTTTATTATTATCAAGTTTAAAGTACAATATATTGGTCACTTTTTAAAAATTCAGCATATTATACAAAATATAGCATATTATATTCTCTTTTTAAAAATATAACACACTATAAATGATATTGGTTTTCTATGCAATGTTTTTAAACTTTATTACTTTTAACCACAGTAGGCCATGAAACAACAGCTAATATCCTAGAAACAAAACTATGTTGACATTATAGCTGTAAAAAGCGTATATGAGAGCGACGATCCCTTATCTGACCTTGACGATCTTTGATTTATATCATGTAATATTTTATTTAAAAATTGTTTATTTATTTATTTAAATTTATTAAGTTTTCTATTGTTACCATTGGTTTATATTGCATTGTATTGCAATCAACATCTTTTGGAATATCCTTTTGCCCTTGTTGATGATACTTCTTTAAAGCTTTTGTCCCATTTTAGTCCATTTTTTTAAATTAAATATCGCTCCTTCACTTACTTTCGTTGGGGCAGCTGTCCTTTCCACCAAATTTTGAAGGTTCAAGCCAATTTCTGCAGCTTCTTGTTGTTTCTCTAGCTCAAAAAACGCCAATAAATTTAGAATTATGAGCTGTTTGCATTTTAAAGTATTGTTAAGAAAGCATTTTTTGTACACTTTTTTATAAATAAATCAGATTTTATATTGTTAAAAAAACTTTCAGTTTTTCTTAAAAGTATGGAAAATAGAACCTTTACAGTTTATAAAAAAATCCAAATTATAAAGAAATATATTTGTAAAAAAATATAAATCAAACATTTATAAAAGCATTTGTCAGATCCATCTCCAACGGGTTCGGAGCGAAAAGTTCTTACGGTGTGAACAAATGCGCAAATTGAATATACAAATCGAACGCACCTTTGGTATGTCAATTGTTAACAGCTAAGAAATACGTTTTTTTTGGCTCTTTGACATAACTGCATATCCGAAAAAATTCAAGTATACAACATATTTTAAAATACAAATAGTAAAAGAAATGGTAGACACAATATATTTTAACATACAAATAGTAAAAGAAAAAGTTGGCACAAGAAAGTAAATTAATAAGTTTCGAAACGAAATAAGAATCAGATTAAGGAAAAAAATAACGGCAAATGTTCGAAAGCCCCTCCGTTGTTTTCAATGACATCTTTTCGAATGGAGTTTGGGGCAATTATGATGCGTAATGGTTTTATTTCTGCAAAGGCATTATGAATTTTTTGATCAAGTTGTTGTCGTGTACGTTTTATTTTTCACCACTCTCAAAGAAAAAAATCTGTAGGAGTTAGATTCGGAGATTGTGGTAAACCACAACTATTTCTAAAGTGAGTATTTAAATACTCTTCTGTTCGAAGAGTATTATGTGTAGGGTCGCGTATTGAAAGTATTGATGCAGTAAATCAAAAACGATGTAGGTTTCAAATAGTCCTGATGTCTGGGTTAAAATTTATTTTATTGGTATTTACCCTAATGTTTTCCTTGTTTACAAGACGATTCTTTAGTAAGTATTGTACAATTTATTTATTTTTTAGATGATTTTTCCAAGAGTAAGCGTATTAAAACTGTTATTAGAGTGTGGGGCAAATGTTAATGCGAAAAACGAACATGGATGGACACCTCTACATGTAGCCACTATGCCCTACAACTACTCCACCGATGTAAGTGTGGTATGTGTGCTGTTTTTTGCTTTTTTTGTTAGTTAATAGTTTTATTTTTAGAAGGAATGTAAAGGAATGGTTTCTTAAGGGGGTATTCTAGTCTAGAAGCCGTTTATTGACGGTCGATAAAAAAATATATTTAGGCTAACCATTTTTTAATCATTCAATTATTTATATTTTAAGAATTCACCAAAAAAATAAAAAATACAACATATTTTACAAAGTTACACGCTGTTGAAGTTGAGAGGAAAAAAGTGTCCATCTTGCTCCGATTCTCTCTCTTCTGGTAATCTAAAAAATACAAAAATGGTAGATTCTTTATCAGTACAAATAAAAAATTCTCGCAAAATGGCAGTTTAAAAAAAAGATATTGTTTTTTCAGATATTTTTTACATATTTATAAATAGTGATAATTGACAATTTCAATTTTTTGTTGATTCCTGCTATAGAAGGATATATAAAGAAAATTCATGCTAACCTTTAAGAAAATCGGTCTATTAGAACTTAAGATTTTGTGACAAAAGTTTCGACAAAAGTAGTTTCGACAAAAACGCGTTTCAAGTTTTAAGTTAAATTTCAGGTAGGTCTAACAGATAGAACAGTACATATAACTTACATTTCTTTAATCAGCGATTCCCCGGCTGCATATATCGGACCTTCTACCTCATATTGAATATTTAACGAATTTCTCTCCGAAAGACGATCACTTCATCCTTCTTCTAGCTTCATTGCGCCGAACAACAACTTTAGCTTTAACTTTAAAAAAATCATATTTTAAAAAATCCCTTTAAAGGGATATTCTTAAATATCTAAACTATCGAAATATGAAAAAAAAACGATTTTTTTAACTGCTAGACTAGAATGCCCCCGCGACGCGACGCGATTAAATGCATCAGGCATACTTTACATGTAATCAAATTGAAGCCCGCCCATCTAGGCGACGCGACGCGGGCGTTGCGATAAAATGCATTAGGGTACTTTACATGTAGGTGACGCGTCGCATCGCATCGCGCCGCGCCGCGTCGCTCTAATGCGCCAGCACCTTAATATTTATTTATGGCTTCAATTATTACAAAAAATATATTAATAGAAATTTTGCCTAGTTAAAAAAAAAAGAATTTTAAAGCGGAACTCAAAGAAATTGATAGAAATCATTATTTTGAACAAAAAATAAGGAATCATATTTATCGATATTAGTAACAGATTCCCAGATAAAAATAATTGTTTGTAAAAAGAAAATTTTTTTGCGGACCTTTATCTAAAATACCTTTACGCTCACTCTCATGAAAACTTTTAAAAAGAGGTTTCTATAAGTGCTTATTAAGAATATCATATTAGGTAAATTCTAAAAAAATAGCTTATATAAAATTTTGAAAAATTGACCCACATTTTTGCCTCTAATAACGTACGCCTATGGCGAATCTCATGTTTGACTATGTCGGCAAGGTCACATTTGGGGTAGTTATCAATCACCCAAATTTCATAAAGATAGCACGAGTAGTTTCTAAGATATAAGGGTGGCTCCATGAAAACTGCAACACCCTGTATGTTGTTTTGACAATTTTTTTTTCTTTTTAGCTTGTAAAACTTCTACTCGACTTTGGCGCTCATCTCGACCAACCCGATTGTCACGGCAAGACTCCTCTAGACGCCATTACCGACCTAATTAAACATAACATTGCCGATATCTCTCTAATCAACTATACAAGTCTGAAATGCATGTGCGCCTCTCTCATAGCCAAACACAAAATCTCCTACGCAGGACAGATTCCCAAAACGCTGGAGAATTTCGTTAAGTTACACGAGCCCTAGCATCGAATTTTTCGCTTCAAATATTTCTTTCATGGAGCCACTATTAAGTATTAGGTAGGTATTTATTGTACATACAAAATATGTAACTGATGGTACTAATTGAAACTGATGTCCCCTATAAGCGTGTTTTTTTTAATTATGTTGATGCGTTTAGTTTTGACAGTAGCAGCTAGGCGTTGGTGCTCTTTGATTACATTGTCATTATTTTAAATTCACAGCGTTATATCTGATGATTATCTGCAGCCGTTTTCAGTTAAATAATGTGTGTGGTGAAGATTTAAAACAAAGACAACTTCAATTCAAGATACAGGAAACATCTTTAATGTAATTAATTCTATAACTGCCATTAAAGTGTCAGTTTTAATGGTGTCATCATTAGAAACCATGGATTCTTAAAACCAGGATCACCATATCTGTGTTACAAAAATGGCCCTTAAATTGCAATAAATTAAGATGGCGCTGGTGGTTCCAAGACCCGTTATAAACCAATAACCTCGTTGTTTAAAACTTCACTTTATATATTGCGGTCAAGGTCATTGGTTCGCTGCGCTACACCTGGCTACACTAGCGCCTCCTATTTAATGCTATTCAGGGGCCACTTTTTGAGCAAAACAGCCATAAGAGATGGAGCTCCTTTACCTTCATGCGTCTGATTCTGAAGACTATAGGTATGCTAGACTGCAAGTTGAGTAAATTATATGAAGGAAAATCTGTCACAAAACTCGCAGAGACGCCTTCTAAAACGTCAAGAAATAAAAACAAAACGGTATTTATATAAAAGTGGGGCTCTACTGTTTATTGACCATAAAAAATCGAAAAATGAAGATTATTGGAATTTTTTAATGTTCTATTTGTCATCGGATTTATGAAAAAAAATTGTTTGCAACTCCAAAAATAATGATTTAATGAAATTTTTTTTCATTTGAAAACTCGAAAAATCAATTTTTTGACTTTTGATTAAAGATTTGAAGGTCATGCAATAATTTTTCATAATGTTCCATTTTTTTCTTGTTGCGCGTCAAAAATAGAATAATTTGGATTTTTTTTTAAATATGAATTTTTAATTATTTTTTTTAAAGAATTTTATGTCGAAAAATTCACATTTTAGAAAAAAATAGTTCTGGTTAGTTTTTTTTTTAATTTTCTACTCGTCATCAAATTTAAAATTTTTGATTTTTTTAATATTGTAAAAATCATAAAAATTCAGTTATCAATTTTTTTACATTGTTCGTTTTTGATGCGCATCAAGAAAAGAAAACATTAAATATTGCAAAATATTATCGGATGACCCTCTGATTTTGGTCAAAAGTCAAAATTTTAAATTTTTAAATATTTACTTGCAAAAATCATTATAAATCGGAAGAGTAGAATATTATAAAAAAAACTCTCCGATAGGTAAATTTTTCGATTTTTTATGGCCAAAAAACAGTGGACCCCCACTTCTATATAATTACGAAAAAAATATTTTTACAAATTTTAATTTGTAATAAAATGAATTTAAAAATTATATTTGTCTTACTTGACTTTGTAAGCACAGTCCATAAGGGCCTAAAACCTAAGTACTAATGCACCTTAAGGTTTTTAAATGACATAAGAGGCAGTTTATTGACACAGGACTTTAACATTTGGATGTTTAAAGAAAAAGGCAATACATATTCAGGTAGCAGGTTTTACAGGCTGGACATTCTAGGGATAAAGAAAAGAACAATGTTGGAAGTTTAAGGTCTCTCCAGAAGGACTGCGAAAGGAGGCATAAAAGTGGTACTACCTGTTGCTCTATTGGGAGCTGCTATAAAAAAGGAAGCTTCTTTGTAAGAGTGGCATCAATAATAAGACAAAAGGCTCTTATTTCGATAACGTCAAGAATGCTAAAAGTTGTAAGAGACGCAATTTCCAAGACATGGGAGCAATATTCCAGAGAAGGTCTAATTTGGGATACACACAGAGTATACAGCATTTATTTGGATCGATTGGAAATCTCATGATACCGTTTTTTAAAATAAAAAACTATCAATCAACAAAATTGGTTTCTAAGTCCTAAGATATAGGGGAAACAACCTGAAAAGTTTAATATATTTTCAAGATGGTCATGCAACCAACCTTGGACCGCTTTATTGGAATAACCCAAAGGTAAGCCCGTACCGGCCCATCAGACCAGCGGCTCACCGAAATTCGTCCCGGTGTCCCGCCGGAGCCCATCCGTCACTGATCAGGCTGCCAAAACTGTGAAAAGATGTGTCAATATACTTTAAATCTTATTTTCTATTAAAATAAAGAAGTTATTTGAAACAAGGCAATTGAAATTAAAAATAAAGGTATACTTTTGAACTCACCCGATATAAATAAATACACCTTTTTGCAAAAAAAAAGAAGTAAAAGGTCATTAATAGTCAACTCGTTTGCATACAAGTAATATACTTCTAGAACGTGATGTAAACCTGAGTAGGTAATTTGTTGTTGTATTGAAATAAATGTAAATAGCAAACAATCCAATAATAAATATTTTTTTTAGTTACTGAAACTAGTGCAGGTGTTTATGTATCTCTTGGTTAGAATCCTCACTTTGTGTATTAAACCTAATTTAACTTAAATGGAAAGTCCATTTTGAGAATGCCTAACCCTGAATAACTACTGTAACCTGCTGATTTACGTAAAATTGGATGTGGTCCTTGTTTAAAATTTTGAGTAAATGATTTATGTACATAATCCGATGTTTGTTATCGCTTTTGTTTTGTTTATTTATTTATTTTTTTGTAAATTGACCGCCTAAATTAGATTAATTTAGCAAATTTATTATTGAATTTATAAAATAAACATGTAGTGTGTAAGGAGTTTGAGTACAAATATTTTAAAAGACAAACAGAAGTGTTTTTTTATATCCTTGCGCGTTCTAACTTCGTCATTTTTGTACTGACATAAAATCGTGCAAAGTTGACACTTGCGCGTTTTATTGATTCTAACATTTTCGAAACCGTCCTACAGAGGTACAAAACCCGTGGGTTGGAACGAGCCTTTAAAATAATGAATTAAACCATTTTACATATAAAATTGATTACGTAATTAAATTATTTGGTTATAATGGCTTTTAAAATATGAGGAATGTAGATTTTTCCTAAATATGACAAGGAGCTCACAGCGTAATAGAGAAGCTTTATTTAAATTATTTCTAGGTTTCACTTCTTATCTCTCAAACTCCTTAAACCATATATTATTTTATTTAAAATTAGGATATTGAGTCGGTCTCAAACAGCATTGTATACTATATATCTATTTATTTTTATATATTGTCTGTCGCAATCTTGTCAACTAAACCTGCGGGTTAGGCATGATTGACTTAAACGACAAGTACGTTACAGTGACTCTACTTTGCTTAGGGTATACCAGAATCGAGCCTTATCATTATGATATTGGAAAGTATGAGATACGACGAAGGTTAAAATTGGGAGGGTGTCTTCAGTGAAAAATGGTATATACTCTAGGGATGAAAGAAGGACCAAAGTGGGAAGTTTGGTATTACGTAAACTGTAGTTTCAAAATTAAAAGAAAAATATTTAAAAAGAAAATAGAAACAAAATATTTCAGTTTTGGTTTTATTGTTTTTCTTATAGTAAAATATTTTTTTTTATTCAACTTGATATAATGACAAAAAAGCACTTTTATTGCTTTATGGGAAAGCTGGTTAAAAAACCATTATAACGTAAACAACTGACGATATTCTGTAGGTTACTATTATTTAATAACTCTTAAGAAACTGCCATTTACTATAAAATGTCTAGAGACTATGTCTTCTATAAAGAGTAAATTTTTAATTCTACTTAGGGGCCGTTCAAAAACTACGTCACGCTGAATTTAACCATTTTTGACCCCCTCCTTCGTCACACCGCGTCACTCTTTGCGACCCGCCTATAAATATTACGTTACAAAAGCTGGACCCCCCCTATATAAATGGTTGGTTCCGGAGAGGCACCGGTTGCGTCCAACTCCCCTAGTGCCGGTGCCGAAACAATCATAAGATAAGTAAATATGATTAGTTGTATTAAGCTATTGTAACGACAATATACATCAAAATACTTATATATGTACAAACTTAATACAAATGACTTTCTATTGTGACAGAAAAATTTAATTGAAAAATCAAGAAAAAAATTAAGGATGAATTTTATACGAACTGCGAACGTCACGTTTTCTTAGACCCCCGACCCCTCTTGTCACATTTTGACGCACTAAGCGATACCTCCAATGAGCTGTTAGGTTAACTGGAGAAAGCATCGATTTGGCATAAGCGTAGCATCATAAACGCACATTCTAAGGTTCTGCCTAGCGATGAATGAAACCTCTGTACTCAAACAATAAAATCCACCAAAACCTGGGAAAATGGTAACTACAGATACTATATTGTCGTAAAGCGTGGCTGCCAAGTATCTTTCTGTTTCATTTACTTGATAGTATACCGGGTGACAACGAAATCACTACCCAGCCGTTTATTTTCTTGTATAAAAACATATGTTTTTCAAATTTTAGGATGACATATTATATCATAAGATGCCGATTTTGGGTATTATAACATGTTTCTATCACTTCCGGTTTAACCGGAAACGACATCAACTTTGATTTTTTCAATGGAACACCCAATATATTTTTCGGAATTTAGATTCTAAGGATCATTTCTGATATAAAATCTGTATTATATCCTATACCTATCTCTGCTTGTTTTTGAGAAAAAGGCGATTGAAGATGTCCAAACGACCGCACATTATGCAGTTTTATGGAAAAACAAATAAATGTTAGAAAAATTGTATATGTTTAATTTAATTCTTTCTAAAGACCCTATCTGTGGGGTTCATAATAAAACTAGTTCCGGCTTTACCGGAAGTGCTGCGAAAATTGACTTTTCTAATAATGTTACTTCAAAAATTTTAATGCAACACCCTGTATATTTTTTAAAATTTGGATTCTACGGCTCATTCCCAATATAAAATCTATATTATATCATATACCTATCTTTGTTAGTTTTTGAGAAAATTGTTTGCCCCTATAACTGCATAATGTGCGGTCGTTTGAACATTTCAATCGCCCTTTTCTCAAAAACTAACAAAGATAGATATAGGATATAATAGAGATTTTATATCAGGAATGACTTGTAGAATTTAAATTTTAAAAAATATACAGGGTGTTGCATTAACATTTTTGAAGTTACATTATTAGAAAAGTCAATTTTCGCAGTACTTCCGGAAAAGCCGGAAGTAGTTTTATTATGACCTCCACAGATAGAGTCTTTAGAAAGAATTAAATTAAACATAATAAATTTTTATAACATTTATTTGTTTTGCCATAAAACTGCATAATGTGCGGTAGTTTGGACATCTTTAATCGCCATTTTCTCAAAAACAAGCAGAGATAGGTATAGGATATATTACAGATTTTATAACAGAAATGATCCGTAGACTCCAAATTCCTAAAAATATACAGGGTGTTTCATTGAAAAAATTAAAGTTGATGTCGTTTCCGGTTAAACCGGAAGTGATAGAAACATGTTATAATATCCAAAATTGGCATCTTATGATATAATATGTCATCCCAAAATTTGAAAGCCATATGTTTTCATTTAAGAAAATAAAGGGCTGGGTAGTGATTTCGTTGT
This sequence comes from Listronotus oregonensis, assembly GCA_019359885.1. NCBI lineage: Eukaryota > Metazoa > Arthropoda > Insecta > Coleoptera > Curculionidae > Listronotus > Listronotus oregonensis. The sequence continues at coordinate 46,268 of JAHBCN010003391.1, read as the reverse complement.
CACCCGGTATTATGATTAAATTTTACTTAATTTATTCTTAAAATTACATCAAATTAAGACTGTTGTATTTTAAATTGTGGATAATATTTGTTATATTTATTACTATAAAGTATTACACAGAAAAGTAATGATGTCAAAATACTATTTTGTTTTTGGACAGCTACTACGTGACAACAGTGCATTTTTCGTAAAGGCGTACTTCGGCCAACGGCTAATACTCTCTGTACTTCGGCTTCGCTTGACAGATGACACATCCAATATGGCGTTTTGGTATAAATTGTTTCTTGTTGTTTTTTGGGTTATTTTTGTGACAATTGTTTAAATTTTAGTTTTGAGTAAGTACTTTTAATAAATTAAAATGGTAAGGCAGTGCCAAGTGTGTAAAGTGACGGATATGATTCCTGGATTATCATTTCAGAAATAAGTACAAACTATGCTTGTACCATTCTATCGCCAATAATAAACACAAACATGTTGGGCGCAGCTCTCGATTGCGTTTATGAATCAAATGCTTTCTCTATCTATGATGTCAGCTCATTGGATACCTCCCCCACCTGTTATCCGAACATATTTTATAAACGGCCCCTTATTTTTAGTAAAAAAATACTTTTTAACATGAAGAAATTGATAACTGAGAAAATCAAGACAACGGGTTAAAAAAAGAATCGTGCCCTATTACAGAAAAGCAAAAGTACCTATCTTAACATACATTAAATTTCGCAACTTTGCCCCAATTTCTCCTGCGCACCTCTTACAGGTTTTAATATCGTAATGGCAAGGCTTAAATTTTGTATACTCTGGAAAATAGATTGTCTGTATCTAGTTATTTAAATATTTAAATTTATAAAAAATACCAGATTAAATCAAATTCTCAAATTATTTTGGTATAGAGTGTTAACTGTAGAAAAAAATCTATGACTCGACGGGTTTCTCTTGCCAACAATTAATTTAATTATCTTTAAATTGGGATTTAGGTCTATGTAACCTTTACTGGCTATGACAGATAGATCAGCCAACCGATATTTCTTAGGTAGTAAACAATTTTACATTTGATACATGTTTACTTTCATGTATTCAAAGGCATGGGTTTCCATAAAAAAAGTTAACAGTGCAGGCTTTTCGACGAACCATGAAGTGAAAAAAAATCTTAACACTCGTACTAAAACAGGTGCTTTAGCAAATTTTATTTTTGTCATTTTTGCAAGAAATCTCGGAAAAAATGGACAAGTTATTTATTAATCTTCTACTTTACGCTGTCAGGTTTCAACAATACGCAGCATAGGCATAGGTATGCCAAGATGGGCTATGCCTATTAAAAACAAAAAACCAACCGTATGTCGAGCGTTTGTAGATTTTTTTTTACTTTGAACTTTTATAGCAAACAGAGTATTGGGAGCAGGTAAATTATCTGTACTAGGACAATTGGAGAAGTGAAGGCAAATAAAACTCGCTATGAAATTTTTTCCATTGTAAAGGGGCGATTCATCCTCAAAACTTAAATAAAAATCTAATAGTAGTTTTTATTTGCTTGCTCCTTCAATTACTTTTTGAAAACGGTGCTGTAAGTTATACACTTCATCTCCTACCGTTAAAGAAATCCCAATACTAGATCTCGAATTCGTAACACACCTTATAAATATATACACTTAATCATTTTAGGTAATTAAAAATCTCCTGTGTTGTGTAACATAAAGTATTGATCACTCCGTGAACTTACTCCTGTGAGTTTTAAGCTATGTTCAAAAAGGTTGTCTCATTATAGGATTTTTTTAGAGTTAAAGTAGGTACAAGGTCATCCTTAGACGATCAGCAATGTATTTGCCTCTGATAGCATTGCAGCAAATTATAAGACTTATTAAAAACATTATTGGATTTGAAATATGGTGTACTTCTTTTTGGGTTGTCACACGATACAAAGTCAAAACTGTTTGAACTACAGTTGAACTATTTATCATTTTCTATCTAATTCTCTTAATATCGGCTGGTTTTCCAAATTTTGTATTTTCGGAAATACCTTTAAATATATTTTTAGGCACACTATCAGAATTATATTTTTTATTACGTTTTTTTTTCTAGAGGTTCACTAATAAATGTTTTCCCTTATTTAGCCTGCCTTATGCCAGTTATACAAAAATGATCTAGAAGTTTTAGTATGTTTTAATATATTTTAAAAATATGCTTTTTTTCTAACCTTATATCTATTGTGAGCATCTTTTTCTGTATACCTCGTACATCTTGTTGACACATTCAGTGCAGTGTAGATCATAATGTTTGCAGCATTTGAAAACATTTTTAGTAGTGCTTACTTGGCACATCACCTATAATAATAGGTGATGCATAAAAAAAACTAATGTTTAAGAGGTCCAACATAAAGTAAAATATTTATGGTGCACAAAGAATATAATATGGAAATAAAGAATATAGAAAAATCAGAAATTCAGAATAGCTAAACTGATGCAATTATATACTAAGGAGGTTTCTCACCTTAAACTACAGTAAACAAAAATGTTTTATTTTTAATTTTTTTTAATAACAATACAATACTAGAAAAAAACTTAAGTTAAATCATGTGCTTATTTATATTAATGGTTTTTAATTTTTCTTCTTTAAAAATCTCTATTTCTAAAATATTTTAGAGAGGCCCATTTTTTTGTTTTTGATCGTAATGCTTATTAGGTTTAAAATTATATGTCCTAAAAATATAATTTTGCTTTAACTACACTACTGATCTACACTGTACAAGGGATACCAAATTCCAGCCATTTGCAAACTGTGGAGATAAGAAATTCGGATATCCATTATTTAATAAAATGCAGCTTCGAATTTTAGAAATATTGGAATAGTTTTTGAAATATATAGAAAAAACGGAGTCGTGTGGTTTGGGTTTTATTGTTTCCTGGCTTTATTTTAGAATATTCTTAAAAACAAATTTAACTTTGACACTAACAACTTGACTTATCTGTAAGATGGCATATTCATTTTATTAAGTCAACGTTTCGGATTTTTGAGGACATCGATTTTATTATTTTAAATTTGGATTTGGATTTTTTATTTTTTTTTAAATCGTTGTTTTGATTTTAAATTCGATTTAATATATAGTTAGTATTTCACAGTTTTTCCTTATCCACTTTCCTAAGTAAAACAATTAAATTATTTTAGAAGAAAAATACCAAAGGAAGTAGGTTAAATTCGGCCTTTTTTCGCCCATCATATTCGTGAAAATTTAAAGTTTCGATTTGGGCCATTTTATTATATTTATAATAAGTTTAATGATCCTTATTTAAATATACAATAAATTGGAAAAAAATCAGAATGGGTAGTACCAAAAAAACCTTCAAACTATTTTTTGATCTTTTATTTTAAAAAATTTCATGATGCGCTCAACGCACCGAAATAAATAAATGCTAGTTAATATGCTTATTTAGTGGATAATTCAAAATAAAAAAAAAATATGTTGGTGCACAAAGCGCATCATGTAATTTTTTAAAATAAAAGATCAAAAAACGTGTAAAATGGTAAAAATTCAATAAAAATATGTAGCAAGTTTGCAAGGTTTTTTTTGGTAATTGCCATTCTGATTTTTTCCAACTCATTGTAGATGTAAGCAAAGATACTTGGACTTATTATAAATATAATAAAATGGTCCAAATTGAAAGTTTGATTTTTCACAAATATGATGGGCAAAAAAAGGCCGAATTTTACCCACCTCCTTTAGAAACCATCTTATTGAAGTATTCCATTGCTTATTTCAAGTCAATAATGCTAAAATTGCTTTAATTTACTGTAAAATGTAAAGTTTACTAAAAAGTTTTAATTTCTAGTTTTACATAAAAAATGCTTTTTAATTACTGCTTTAAAATTGTGTAGCAAATAAAAATGTTTCAAATTTTAAAGTTAGTTGAAATCGACTTCATTAATATATTTTTATTGCCCATCTCTTTTTAAGAATGTTGTAGTCTAAGAAGCGTAAAATTGTTATTAAATTATAATATCTTTAGAAGCCGAAAGATGCACACAGCTGTGAATAATTCAGATTCTTATTTGGAACATTAAAATATTGCTGAAGTAAAATATTTAAACTTTTTCCTCAAAAAATAAATAAATTATAATGATATCTTTTTTTGTTAATGAGTGACATCATGACAAACATGACATCTATTTTAATTTTTCTGGTATCTCCAAAACTATTCAATTTTTTTTAAAATTTTGAAACTGCACACTGTTAACACAAATTATGTAATTTTGCTGCAAATTAACCTTCTTCATATCTCTTATTGTTTCGGAGATTCTAATGGTGACACTCTAGTTTTAAACATCGTGAATTTTGACACACCTTACTAATTTTATTTTAAACATTACTATTAAAAAATAGTACCAACCTATCTATTTTGTAAGATCTTTTAAAATAAAGGCTTTAAGAGATGTCCTTGTACATATTAAAGGCTGCTCGACTTTTAGTTTTATATTATATGTTATATTTTTTTGAATATTTATAGTTATGTAACCAATTGTTTTGTTAATTCATTTTAGATAACTGAACAGAAAAATTATATTAGTTTTGAACTTATATTAACCATTGTGTTCGTATTCTTACGTGATATATTATGCTCTGAATACAATTTTGTTTGATCTGTGTTATTGTATTATTATACAAATTAATTTTAATATTAAGTATATTTATATATTAATAATTGTATTTTTTGACTCATGACGTTTTCAATAAAGATCTATAGTCAGTTTTTGTGAATAAATTATTATTACTATTACCCCAGCATACAGAGTATTCGACCCTCGCTTTTCGGATCTTGGAAACTATAGGAGATACGAAGATAGTTAAATTGAGGCTAAGTTGCGCATTCATGGGACCAACAATACACTTGGCCACCATCATCAACTTTATTTTTCTTATGGACGCCATATTGGGTTTATTACGTAGGTAAACTGAGTGCTTATTGTGTTTTTTTTTTATCATGACAGCCCACAAAGGCTAAGGCCTAAGTATTAATCGTACCATGGGTGTCTGAAGTGTGGTAATAGAGAGTTTATTCACACAAAACTTAAATATTTGGAGATTTGGGGGAAAAAGGAAAAATTTCTGCGGGTAGCAGGTGCCATAGTCAGGACACTCTAGAGATGAAGGAACAAACAAAGTGGGAAGTTCGGGGCCTCTCAAGTTGGACTGTAAAAGGATGCAAAAAAGTGGCACTACGTGTTGGTATGTTGGGAGCTGCCAAGGAAGGAATTATACTGGGTCTGATCTGGGATACATACAGAGTATACAAATTAGAAGGCGAAAAATACTGGCTCGAAAAAGGAATCCACGCTTTTTTGAAGCTGCTAAGGCTATGGATGTAATGTGTTTGTGCCAGTTAAGGTTATTCTCAAAAGTAACACCCACAAGATTAAACGATTCTTTGTTCTGCAGAACTTGACCGCTTATATGTAACGGATGAGCATTGACCGACTTTTTTCGCGATAGCAAACATGACTGTGTTTTGGAGGCATTAAACTGGACAAGATTTTTGGCGCCCCAAACCAATTTTACTCTAAGGTCTTTTAAAAGAGATATCTGCTTTGACTTGTATTAAAATTCGAACAAAAAGTGGCAGTGTAAACGTGTAACCTATTTTAAAATCCATTTTGAAATTGGGCTAGAAAAAAATAAAAACTTTTTTTTTAATTTCGGGTTTTCCCTTATATTTCATATCTAAAACTTTCTAAACCGCATATTGTTGGTCCCATAAATGCGCAACTTTGCCCCAGTTTAACCATCTTTGTATTTCCTATAGTTTTTTAGATCCTAATGATGAGGGTCGAATTTGATTAACCCTATAGGAAAATAAGTTCTACCAGTGGTGGTTCCTATTTTAAGTCGCGTAGCCCTTCCTGCGATATATACTCGTAAAATACGAAACTTTGTTATTATTTAATAATTAATAAATTAAAACACATGTAAAATAGCGAGTTTACGAAGCTTAAGGAAGTTTAAAATTATTAAAAAGAAGGTATATTATGGATCCTGCCTTTAACTTTTGTAGCGCTGTTCTTTGGATGCAATCGACTATAGATCCCCCTAAGATGCCAACTAATACGGATCTGCAAGGTTGCCTATCAAAATATGGCGACAAGTAATAAACAAACAAAAAACTGTTTTTCAGCTTTGTAATTATAAAAAATACATTTTTTTTTTATTTTATAACAATAACATTTATATTCGATTTATTATGTTTTGTACTTTTTAACTATAAAAAAAATATTTTTTAATTAAACTAAATAAATTTTAATTTTGATTTATCTATTGTTTTTAAATTAGTCTGTGTTAAGCGTTAAACAAAACATTGTGTAGAAAGTAGAAAAATAGATATACATTTTAATAAAAAAACTTAAAGGGTTGTCAATTTTTATACAAATTAATATTTTTTTTTATCACACCACCATTAAATTCTCCAACATGATAAAACCAAATTAAGAAATATTTATTTTTTATACCTAAAAATAGGTGAAACCGCAATTCTAAACAAGCTGGACAACTGGAATATTACTTGTCTGATGGACGCTGTGGTGCGTTAACTCTGTGTCGTTCTTATATCTGGCAACCACTTTTGGCGGCCACTTTTACATTGGTAACCGTATTCCATCGTGTAGAGAAAAAAACAGCTTTAATTTGATATATAATTTATTAAGATATATTAGGTCTGTTTGTCAATTCCTGTTTGACCTCCGAATAGTGAAGTCTTTCTATCGCGCCAACTTCACATAGTTTTTTCCTGGATGCAGTTAAAGGAGCTGTATCAAGTGTTTTCACCCTCGAGATCAAGGAGAAACTCACGCCAAACGATGGAGTCCTTCTTCTGATGCTTAGCGCCGTGAACGAAGATTCCTATATCTGTTCTTTTTTGAGGGGTCAACGCACGAGAAATTCCCATGGCGGAATATGGTTGCGCGCTCAGCAGAAAGTTATACGTAATATCCGTAGCAGTCCTTGGTTGGGTCGCCATTGTTTGTGCTTTGCACCGATAATTTTTAGTTAAGAATTTAACTTTTGAAAAAGTTCGGAATTTCTGGGGGTTACAAAAACGGACTATCCAGAAGTTCCACCTACAAAGCAAGCTGGAAAGGGAAAGGCGCTGACGTTGCCAAACAGTGAAAGCAAAGCAAGGTCTGTGTTTTTGGAAATATGACATTGTTACTGAAGCGTTTATGAAGTGATTAATAAAAGTGAAAGATAAGAAACTATTGTTGATTAAAGCATCTATTTGAACTGAAGCCTGTATACTTTAAAGGTCAGAATAACCTTTTAAACTTTTTGCATGCCTCTTATAATAAATGTATTTTAGCTACATAGTAGAAAAGTGTAAAAAATGTAAAAATTTTTGATTAAATAATGACTTCGATTCTACTGTTTAACCAATGGTTGCGGCAGGTCACCCAAATTTTTTAATTTATAATCCCCTATAAAAAATGATATTTGTAAAAAAATGAACGTATTAAAATAAGAATGGAATTCGATTTTGATTAATTACTTCGCCATTTTTGATAGACAATTTCAGATCAATATTAGTTTATTTATAATTAACTAAGAAATTTGTTGAAAAAGATGAAATAGAAATCAATGGATCTCAATTTTACGACTTGTACATCGAAACATTGCTTGAGAAAAAGTTCACGGTTCCTATTGTCTCTTATGACGCATGCGTGAAGATAGTGAAAAGTGACCTTCCCTTCATAAGACGGTTTAAAGCTGACTCCTGCTACTATCCATAATACCTCTGAGTGTGAAGATAGTTTTAAAATACTACTTAAACATAAAATTAATAGATAAATTAACATTAGATTTAATTTTGAGATGTGTGACATGTGTTTTGACGTTCATTTAATGTAGTAGCAGTCACATAAAACCAAAACAGTTTAATTTTTAATGTGACGTTCAATATATTGCATCACTCCCGCTAAAGTTGCTTTTTAACCTCGTTGACAATGGATGATCCACTCGCGTATGGCATCATTATAACAGGGTAACGGAAATCTTTAACAGGGGTATATAGTTCTTGTTTCTTAAGGTTTTAGTACGCAGCAATTTTTAAGGGTATTTTTGACACGGTATTTATACCCACACACTGATTTGTACATTTGCCATTTTTATATAAAAAAGCGGCGTGGCTGCTATTTTTTGGTCGCAAAAAATGTATTTTTTACACAAATCAACAGAGGGTTTACTGGAAATCCTTCTTTAAGAATAGTAAAACTTGTTTTTTTAGTTTTTTGTGTCTGGCAACACAACAAATAAATAATTTCCTTTATCGTAAACCTTTTCAATTTTTAAATGTGTTAACTCATCACATCTATAAGCCCCAGTATTCCCCATAATCAAAGCTACTGTCATTAGTAAATACTCACTGTCGTTACATTTCAAGAAACTAGTTAATTGGCCATATTTTGAAATATCGATTTTCTTATACAGATGAAGGATCGAGCGAAGCAAGGAGTATTTAGTCCATAACACTCTCTTCTGAACCATTAGATCATAACAATCTCGGAATTTTTCTGGTAATATCTGCATTACCGCTTCTGCTTCCGTAATAATCTCCTGGGGCATATAATTCTGATCAATTTCTTCAATTTTTTAACTCTACACACCGCTTTTGGCACAATATATTCTAACAACGTCAAAATTTATTTGAATAATAGCTAATATTTTTTTAAGTTTCTTGGCAACCAAAAACAACCTACTTAAATCCGATCTTGAATGCTCAGACTAAAGGTGAATTTACACTGTGTAAGCAGTTGAAACATAAACACCAAATGTCTCATCAAAGACTCATTCCTAAAAAATACCTGTTAGTTTTTTAGTTCTTAAATAAAACCTGCTGCTCGTGTGTTATGTTTTCCAAGTCACGGCCTTTTGGTATAAATTTTTCTCGCGTGACTTCTTTTCAACATAACACTCTAGTATCATAAATAAGTATTAAGTGCAAGGCTTTATTTCTACATCTAATAATTGGCTCATATCGTTTCATTCATAGGAAAATGTATCTGTTGTTTTGACACATAAAAATAGATGCGTTTTTTCAATATAAAAAAAATAATATTTTGGTACGATTGGCGAAAAAAGGAATATATGTACTTTGTAGGAAAAGATACATTTTCGGACACTGTGTACTCTAAGCTACTTTTCCTGCTAGGTGAACAATATAGTATTGTTTAACAGCACTAAGGATATAGAGAAAAAGCTATACGTTTTTGTCTTTTATTCCCCAAAGCATTTTTTTTTCAGGCGTATTGATTACATCAAGTAACCAAAACCTGCAATATAAATACATGGTATAACTATAATAAATATTCTTTAATTATAACACTTGTAGGGCAGTAACATTTTCTCACTTAAATCTATGGCAGTCATCTACCTGTTTAAATAAACAATCACAACAATTGTTTAACAAACAAGACTAAGGAAATAGAAACTAGGGAAATACTATACATAATCGAGAACTTCCACTTGCTCGTTGATTAAAACTATCAATGATGTGAATTTTCCAACCCATGTTTGCTTGTGTAAAAGAATTGTAGTACACCACGTCGGGCCAAGTTGTGTTGGGGGTGAATTCAAGGGTTCCTGGCTCTCCTGATTCGCAGGACCCTATTAATGAACGATTGAATTTCTTAAATGATTCAAAATCGTCATCTAGTCTTCTGTCGTGACCATCTTTATGTTTCGATAAGCACAATGGTCCAGCTGCAAGGTTTAAAAATATACAAATTGATGATACATGTATTGGTATTGGCTAACTGTAAAGTCAGTGTATGAAAGAAAGATTTTTATTTTGTAAAACCATTTTCAACTTCTTTTTTCCTATGGACGCCAGGTCCAGTAACTGAAGACCTGAAAGTACCCCAAGCAGTAAATAAATCTGTACAGTTTTCATTTGTGACGCAATTTTTAGGTCTTTGCGGTTGCTTTCGAGCGAGAAAAAGTTTAGCACGATTCCGACGTGGGAACCCGCTGAAAATGGCCCCCAAAGTCCCAAAAATGAGTTTTACGCGAATATTTGTCAAAATATACAAATTAGAGAATTTTTGTTCAGACAAAAAATGAAGATCACCTCCAGTCTACAAAATGGTTCCTACCATTTTTTTTTTCGCAACACCAATATTTTTTGCAAAAAACGGCCGTCGAATACATATTCCACACTGGATACATGTGGCAGTTTCTTACCGCGAGTCAGTGATATAAATTTCCCTGATTTTAGAAAAATTATTGGACTTTATTAAAAAGAAAAAAGTACATTTAGAAACTAGACACTCGAAGCTTTCAAATGATGTGCATCGAAAAGCATTTCAATAATGATGAGTTTTTGATTCGCGTTTAATCTACAGATTTTCTAGAACTCCGGAAACGGCTAAAAATGCAGATGGGCAAAACAATTTTTTATCAAAACGCAAGAAAGATGGTAAAGGAAATTTTCTGCGATCATTGAACACTTGCTAAGGTCTCATTACAAAAAAGAAATGTTAATAGCAAACCATTTTTTCAAAAAATATCAATAAATTAACGAGATACTCTCAAAATATTGTGAAAAAAAACTTTGACCGCTGTTTTTAGTATTCTAGAAAAATCAGAATGGACCCAAACTCATATGCAATGATAGGTACGGGTTTTCTATTGCGATGGACTTTGAATGATTAAAAAATGTACATTATTGCCCGAGTAATGGAAAAATTCGTCCGCCCGCTTATAAGTGAATCCATGAAGATAACGGCCTTCTAGCGGTAGAGCGGCAGCTGAAATGAGGGGACTTTTGGGTCCCGTTATCTGGAAAACTATCGATTTTTCGAAAAAAATTATAAGGACCATTTTTGTAAATTACAAGACGATCTTCATTTTTTGTCTATACAAAAATTTTCCAATCCGCATATTTTGGCAGATAATAGCGGGAAACCCATTTTTCGGGCCTCGAGGCGCCATTTTTAGCCCTTTCCTACCTGTTAATGTTGATAAACTTTTTTTCGCTCAAAAGCATCCCCGAAGACCCCGCGCCACAAGGGAAAACTGTAGAGATTTATTTACAGCTTTGTCCCTTCATTTACTGGACTATTGAATATATTTAGAATTAGAGCGCGGTTAATTTAATTTTTTCGGTGATAAAACACACATAGGCAACAAAGTCTTAATATGGCAAAAAATATTATTTAAAAGTGTATCTGGGAACAGCGCATCACTTTTTGATAACTTTAAGACTTATTGGTGCTTTTAAGGTAACTTAAGTTTATTTTTATTAAAAAGTATATTAATTCATACAACCCCCAATAGGTCTGTTTGTTAATCAAAAATAGTGTACACTATTTTACACTCAGGGCCGATTTTATCAATTTTGCCCCTGGCTATAAACCAATTAGCGCCCTAAGGCCGAGGCATTGAAATTCTTAAATATGATTTTTTTATATTTTATTGCAGTTATAAATAAAATTATTTTGTTAAATGAAGTGCCCGTTAACCTACATTTCATTTTTAGTTGAATTATGCGGTATATATTAATTTTAATTTTTTTCTTATGTTAATAAATTAAATTTCATTTGCACTACAATATATTATATAACAAAAATAAAATAAAAAAACAATTATAATAATTAAGATACTGTAATAAAAATCAAAAAATATTTTTAACCAAGAAAAAAATCCACATATAACTCACTATACTAATTTATAATAAATATTATCATAAATTTAATTAATGTATTAAATAATAAACTTCTTCCTCGCTTTAGTTTGAGCAAATTCATTGATAATTGAATTTATATGTATTTTTCTGAGTAATCCGATTCTAAAGAATTCTAGATTCTATGAAATGTGGACGACTTTTTTCAAAGACGGGACAATTAATTACAGAACGTCAAAATAGAATAAATTCAAAGAAGGCCAGCATGCTTGTATTTTTAAATTTCAAATGAAAACATTTAACTTTTTTGTAAGTACTTAAAATTTCCGTTTTTGTTATTCTTTGTTTGGTTAAATTGTTTGTTTTTTGTTCCGCTTTTTTCTCTATATTATGTTTATGGAAATAAATAAATATAATAAAAATATTGGTATTTTTAGTCTTTTTGTAATAATGCTATTTGTAATTTATTATAAAATAGCGACATCTAAAATGTATTAACTTTAAATTTAATAACAACTTTTATCACATTTAAACCCCAATAATAACTATTTTTGGGTTTAATAGCCACTTTAGTCGCCGTTAAAAGAAGCGACGACTTATAAGTCACCGTCACCGATATACCGGTATTTTAAAAATCGCGTTAAGCTCATCTCTAATAAGCATGAAAAGTGCGAGCGCAGGTCACGAACGCTACCTTACTCAGCGGTCTTACTCGGGGTGTGCATTCATCCTTTCCCGACTTTATTTATTTAGATATGGAGATTTAAGCATATTTAAAAAATTCCTCATCTTTAGGTTCGTGGCGCCCCTGGGCTGTAGCCCAAATAGCCCATAGGGTTAGTATGGCCCTGTTTACACTTTTTTTACGTAAGCGCTCTTAAGGTGTATTTTAGGACTACATAGGTAGAAAAAGTGTAAAGTGGTGAAAAATATTTCTGAATAAGAAACAGACCTGAAATCTTCATAGAGGTATTATAGATAGAGCAGGGGAGCCACGCCTTAAACTGTCCTTCGATTAAAAAGAGAGAGAAATCACAGTACTCTCTCTATCTCTCTCTTGCATGCGTCAGTAAAGAGAGACAGATAGGGTACCGCGATCTTTTTTTCTTTCTAACCTTCGGACGTTTTCGCGTACAGGCAGCCGTATGTCATCCCTGCTCTATCTATTATACCTCTATGAAAATCTTTTCTTTAAGTATAAATAATTGATTTTTTGTTGCCAGATTCGCATTTAAATGTATTTTAATTAGCTTTTTACCTTATTAAACTTTGTTGTCGTAGTGCGACGTATCATTAAAAAGGTAGAATGAACTGCGTTCTAATATTAAAAAAATCTAATGAGCGTCCACAACAAAATAAAAGATTTAATGAAATTTTAACAAAACCGAAGTGTTTTTTTTACAAGTTGACTTTACGATTATATTGTACAAAAAAAGAGACACCAACAAGGTTTTTACAGATCTCAATATTTTTAAAAAATCAAAAAATTAAGCAAATATTCAAAAATGAAACATTTTAGCTTTTTTTGTGATTAAGTTACCAAGAAAATTATCTTGCAAGTTTTAACTAAATTTTTATTATTATATTCTTTTTATATCTGTAATAGTTTTTCAGATACCATACTGTCAACAAAATATACATATACAACAGACATTATAATCAAAAAATCAGCATAATATGATTTATTTTCTGTTCCAGCCGAGCATGCCAATTAATTTATGTCTTGTCAATGTCAATGTCTTAAGGGATTTTAAATCTTATGTTATACTTTGACAAGTTTCTAATACAGGGGTTTACGAGTATTCAAACAATCAAAACCACAATTTAATAATAGAACAGAAAATTCAAAGATAATTTTTGAAAATTTGAATAAAAAGTCCTAGAAAAAATTATATACATTCTAGAGTAAAGTGCATTTCTTCCCTTGGATTTTAATGCCCTCCGCTTCGCGTCGCGCTTCAAACTATCTGCGGGAGGAAAAGAGGCACTTTCCTCTTTTGTTATGTAAACAACTATTATGTTTTATATTATTAGTTCAAAAAATGTATTGTTGTTAAAAATTGACACATTAAAAAGACCAATAATATTGTTCTCACGTTGTTCTGAATAATATTTAAAAAATGCCGTGAATGTCATTTTATTGAAAGATGTTTTGGCACTAGCTTACCTGCTGTAGGTCTTGGCCTTCCCCTTCTGGAATACTCCACCCCAACCAAAACTCTTATTTTGGATTGGGCTGCATCTGTCAGCCTATCAAAGCCACCATGTGGTTCATCGGTTATGATCATAGGATGGTAATATTCAGGACTGTGAGGATCATTGCCTCCATTTATTTTAAATACGTAGGTTAGGCCTCGACGGAGCCACAGTTCTGGAGCCAAAAGACCGTTTATGTACCATGCAAGTGCAGTCGAGGTATGCCCTGAAATCGTAAAATTTATTATAGTGTCAGATTCTACTTGATAAAAATTCATGTTAAATAGAAATAAAAGATAATTTTAGATTTTTACCAAATTTTTGTACATTAGATAGACGTGTTTCGCTGACTGGTCAAAAAGATCAGAAGTACTATCTGACCTTTTTGACCAGTCTGTATAGTTCTGTCTAATGTAAAAATAATTGTGTGATACATAGCACCTATTCTTAAAAATATGTTTAGTATCTTAAAAATTTTAAACTGGACCCAGTGAAAAAGCTCAGCGTCCTGTATAGTTTATTTTTATTTTTAAAAACAACATTTCATTTTTAAATTCCTGAAATCGTCAAAAGCAGCTGGTATCATCAACCCCAAACTAGTTTATTTCTCAACCAATAGATGGAGTCTCCTACCAGCCCCGTAATTAAAAGTAAAAAAAAACTTATAAACGAGGCAAATATGAATTAGTACAATTCTATAGTCAGGAAGGCGATGATCCAGATCCATGGTCCAAGCAAAATATTATAAAATTTCTTTCATTTACAAATTTCAAGACGTAAAGATCTGACAAAATCTTAGAAGATGATATTTTTACCATTACAACATACTCCTTTCTGCCCAGTTTTTTATTATGGAAAACCCTATAAAAAACAATTTTTCCTTTTGTAGTAAAACATTTTCATTTAATCGCGAGACTTTCAAAAAAACTATTAACAAAAGTCCTATTGACAATATCGCAATTACAATTAAATTAAATTTTTCAATTCTAAAGGGAAAAATCGCAAAAAAATAATCAAACTCGGTGGGGTACATTTTTTGTGAATAAAGGACCACGCACACTTCTTACGAAAATTGTCTCTTGGCTAAATTCGCTAAAATTTTGCAGAGAGGTAATTTTAACATGCTGATCAAAACTCTCAATGAGCAAAACCACCTTAACCCCACCCCAGACGGCCCACCCAAGCTGCCAAAGTGCAACATATCACATATACCTTAGACTTCTTTAAATCGATTTCTCTTACTGTCAACCCTTGCCCCATCCCCTTTCTACACTCTCTTCTTACTTTATCCCACTACACATCCTCCCCGACCCCCGGCACCCTCGAAGCCCCAACATACACTTTCTAGGTTATCGATTTTGCAATTGTGTTTATTAAAATTCTTTAAAGCTTCCTTTCTTTTTTTAAATTTTATTTTATTGTCCTTTACCCCTTTTTACTGGTTGCCATTACTCTACCACCCAGACCCCTCAAGCTTCCCCAAACAAACTATTTCTTTGGTATCATAAAGAAAAAATAGGTTTAAAAAAGCGTATGCCGAAAAACAGCGACATATATTCTCATATTATTTTTGCATACTGATATTAATTTATAAATTATTACCTGTAATAGCTTGATACCCTTTTTTATGTCCCGAAGGCCCGATGGTACTCCGAAACACCCTAATTGTCTTGTCGAAAATCTGTCCTTTGCTCCAAGGTTCACCAACTATTGGTGCAGATCTTGTAAATGAATAACAAGTTTTCTTTGGTTCTTTCGGATTAAGTTCAATGCTGATGTTGGTTTTGGGGTAGACGTCGTGAAAAGCCGGTTCTTTGTTTTCGTCTAATTTACCCATTGCCCATACTACGTAGATGGAACCTTCTGTTGGGAGTTCTTTATCACCATGGTCAGCTAAGGAAAGAAAACCAACTTATACTCTTTGAATAAAAGGTTATTCAAAATTTATTTTTAAAAATTTAAGAGTACATTAATAATGAATAACTTGGTCAGTTACAACGAAAATAAATTTAAAATATTTTTAAAAACAGCTCAATAAAAAGAAAAATGTATATTTTTTTAAAGATTCAACGACTGCCATTTGAGCAATGAATTTACGTTCTAAATTTTTGCAAAAATTTCTTGTTTTGGACCTATTTGTTCGCTTTTTGGCTTTTGATTGTGTTCAGTTTGCTTTTTCTTCCTATCACCTACTTAATTTGCAACAACCAATACATCAAACAAACAGATGGAGATCTCATGGGTTCTTTTCTGTCTCCCATTATTGCCAGTCTTTATATGGCTTATTTTGAAGAAGAAGCTTTAAAACTACCCATTTTAAAGCCTATCCTCTGAAAACGCTATGTAGACGATATACATTTCGTCTGTTTACTTCCAATATCTTCTATCTTAAATTCATGCATATTCCACCCATTAAAATAAAATTAATATGGAGCCAGTCTTCAAGGCACGAACAACAGTAATGAAACAACTTGGCAAACCCAACAGATAAGATTGACCTGAAAAAACATGAGGTCTATAGCATTCCTTATAAAAAGTGTGCAAAACAATACGTAAGCCAAACAAACAGGCACATATCCGTTAGATTCTAGGATCACAAATATAGCATCAAAACAAAGCAGACAACCTCGGCTGTATTTCAGCATCACCAGAATACTGGACGCGTCATCAACTTCGAAAATTTTAAGCCTTCAACATAAAAAAAAGCTAGTGCACTAAACAAACGTGATGATGTATTAACATCTTAAACGCATGGGAAATCATTATAAAAAAGGCTCAAGAAGACGCCTTAAACTCAAAACCACCAACAACCCACGCCAATTTCGCCAGTCTAATAGACCGAAACATGATATAACCTACGGCGACGGCAGATAACAGCGACCAGACCATTTATGTCGAATTTCGAATTTGATTTCAGCGAAACGTCATTAACCACAATTTTTAGAATAAAATTTTATGGTAAAAATCAAATTGACTAAATTTAATAAATAGGTTTAAATCTCATAAATAGACAATAAAGTAAAACAAAAGAAAAACAACACAAAATGTAATCAGGTATAGCTAGTTAAACCTGAGTGATTCTAATTATGAAGTCATAATGTTTAATTTTAGTAATCAGCCTAAAACTGTTCAGTTTATGTAAAATATGAATCTAGATTAAAAAGTTCAACAAAAAAAAAAGATCATGGGATTCATCCTAATCGTGTACCAGTTTCTCATTGACGACGGTTAAAGTTAATTTATAAACTTGACGTTCCGTTCCAGCTGCTGTTGCAATTCCCGTTCGCAAGTTAAACTTATTGCGTCACTTCAGTTATCGTTCGATTTTAGGCGGCAGCGAAACGGTAACGCCAACGAAACGTCAAGTTTATAAATAGTCAGTTTTAGTTACTTTACCGGATTACAATTTATTCATATTGTGTGTTGGCCATAAAAACACTTACATGATATAAGAGATCTTCGGTATGTGATAATGTTAATTCCATTTTCTCTGACCGCCGTGATAAGTTGGTTATTGTCTTGTCCGCCGACCACTTCATCCTTGCAAACACCTTTATACTGTCCGAGGACTTTTACGCACTAAAAAAATCATGCTTTAAAATATACAAAAAAGTTTGGTTATGGTGTCATGGTTACATCTTAATTATGGTAAAAATATGATACGATAAATAAGACCCGGTAGCTAATAGCTGTGGAAATAGGGACCATTATTCACAATGGCGGCACCTGGTAATAAAATTTAAAATATTTTTCTGAAAAAAAAGTATTCCAACAAAGATTTTAATTTCTATCAAAAATATTTTTTCGTCTCATTCGAATCGTATGTCATCAGTGGCATGCGGTGAAATTGGAAAGAAGGAAAGCAATTTATAAAAACACACCTATTAATAATGTAATTCAATTCTTTTATCATTTTTCGCAAGTGAACTTTAGATATAACATGTCGTTTAACTACCTTATGTAAATTATTTAAATCGCCAAAACCACTGATTCCAAACACCGTTTTCATTGACGAAAAGCAAACAAGGCCCACAAAATAGTGTATTTCTGATTTCACAACGGTTTACGGGTTTTTTTGGGGGCTGATTACGAATCTGAAAAAATAATTTTTTCGGCAACGTTTCGTTTTCGAGATATTCATCATTAAAGTTGAAATTCAAACTTACCTCATTTTCACTATATTCCCCCTGCTTTCTGTATACAATTCTTGATTTCTACACTAAAGTGTCACACAATATTTTATAAACATCTTTTACAACCTTGTATCTTTATTTATTTTACACTTTTTTTCCATTAAATTGCGAACTTTCAAGTTCAAAGGCAGCGGCCATATTTGCTTATAAAATCCCTTGTGTATGTATACATGGTTGCGGCCACGTTGCGGCGTGTGGAAGTGGAGGTTTGCAATTAAATGGAAAAAAGGTGTAAAATAAATATAAAAACAAGTGTCTGTGAAACATTGTGTGCCAATGTAGTGTAAAAATCAAAAATTCTGTGCAAAAAGAACGAGGAATAGTGTAAATAAGGTTAGTTTGATTTTCAACTTTGATGATGAATATCTCAAAAACGAAACGTTGCCGAAAAAATGTTTTTTCAGATTTGTAATCACCACCCCAAAAAATTGCAAATTTGATCAAAATCGGAGAGGAGGCAAATTTCGAGACAATTATCGTTCGATTTTTCAACAAAAATTTGAGAACTGAACCGTTTGTCCAACAAGAAACACACTAGAAAATTCGACAACTGTACAGTCTTAACAACTAATACATCACTTGTCAAAACTCAGTCATGTTTCCAACTGTCTGGTGTCTATCGATTTAAATTAAAAATAAATCTGCGATTTCCAACAAACTAAACTACAAGCGCAAACTTCAAGCGAACGCATAAAAAATTAATCCATTTAGTTGCTTATTTGGCGATAAATCGCTCCGAACCTAACCTCTCTATTTTAACATTTGACCCCAAAATTTTTGTATGTAAACCAAGAGGCAATTGGATATCTTGCTTATCTGAAGCTCGAAGTGCAGAAAATATGTAAGATAGTTATTTAGTTCCGCCTTCACTTATTTAGTTTTTGGGTATGTTTTAGATTATGTGTAACTTTTTCTGTAAACACCGTGTGTTATTGGGTGTGGTTCGGAACCCTAGTTAAACAGTAGATCCCATCTAGACGATATTATAGTCATTCGTATAACGTCCGTGATGGCATTAACACACGTCTAAAAGTTGCCGTAAAAAGCAACCTCTGCATGTTTCGGTACTTGGACAATTTTAACGGAACCAGAAATAAAATGGGTTAAACATCTAAAAACCTGGCACCCACAGTACTTCGGCTTCTTACTAGCCTCATGGGCTTTTATACAGATTTTAAAAAATGCTAGATTTCAAAAATAAACGGTATTTTTTGGTTGTCGGCTTTGCAGATTTATAGATCATTTATTTTTTGGTTTAGGAATATAAGATGGGTTCTATTTTCTTAGATTTAATAAAAAAACAAACTACACCCAAAGTATCTAAACATCAAAACTAAAAAAATATAATCTAAATATCAAAACTAAAACAAAATTAGCAAGGCGCCTTTTAGGAGATAAAAGCCCCAAAATGGCAGGAGCTTTTATAAATAAAAAGAAACGGTATACTTTTAATCGGTGGGTCCTTATTTGGTGAAAAAGAAATTAAGTCTCGATAAAAACTTACCGGGGTCAATGCAGTGATATTATAATCCGAAGCGTACCCTTGGTACCCATTGATGTAACCTATTGCTACATCCGCCCCGACCATCTGGCTTTGTTCCTGAGATCCAGAAACACCAAAAGCCAGATATTCGTCTTCACTGACCATACCGGCCAGTTGAAAAGTTACTGCGGGACCAAATATTTCCCAGGACACCTGGAAATTTTTGTGAAGTTGGAGGCAGTTTGGAAGATCGTCTTTGTGTGGCTGAAATAAAACAAAATCTAAAATTATTTTTTTTAGTTTGTTATAAATCTTATACACACATTGCGGACTGAAAAAACGCATTTCACTGTTTTTTAGTTACAGAATTTCCGTTTTTACAATATTAAAAAAGCATAATTTATTTAGAGATATAAATTGTGGTTAGTTGTGCAAGAACCTCTTTAGTATAAAAAAATTGAAATTAGAACAGATTTGTTTTAAATCATTAATCCAAAAAACGCTGTACTCATATATATGTCGATAACAGAACAAAATAAACTCAATCAAATAATAATTTGCACTTACGATAACTTTAATTAAAGATGGAGGCACATTCAAGGCTTCAGGAATAATAATGGAACCCAGGTTAGTATTTGTATCATGGTCAAATATACTAAACCAGTCGATGTTAAAAATTGTGAGGTCTCCAGGCAGTTCCAGCGTAAATGTCTTGTTTTTGTAAGCTTTGAGAGGGTCCAGACTAAAAGAAAATATCGCTGCTGATTTTATATTATTATCTAGTGTTATTACATAAAGATCAAAAATAATAATGAATAAAAATTAAACATCTATCTCGGTCTTGCGTTATGTTTAGTTTTTAAGAACATTGAGTTTTTATTATTCTTTAATTTTCCATAGTATTGTAAAAAATATGCTGACAATTTTAACTAACCAGTAACAGTCTTTAAATATCACCAAAATGTTAATAGATTTTTTATTATTTAAATGGTTTTTTTGAGTTTTTTTTTCAGGTGATCTGCATGTTCAAAAGGGTCATTCGACTCTGTGCATACACGTGTGGACCTGGACCGAATCGGTATCTTCTGGCCAATAACTGAAGCAATATTTACAGATATACCAACACAACTCATAAAGTTACATAAAAATTTGCGTGCAATTGTTTTCTAAAGGTCTCTTTATTATTTTACTTAGAATTATATATATTATATATTATTCAATCATTTATTTACCTTTATACAAATAAAGGTTATTAAAAGCCTTGACGCAGAAGACATAAAGTTTGTTATATTTATTGTTGTACTTATTCTGATTAAAAATGTTTAACTTGCTAGACAGGTATAAAACTATACTTACTATCCATATTCATCTGGTACTTGGAACCCTTTCGAAACAGGTTGTGCACCTACTCCCACCCAGAAGTAGGCTCCCTTAGCAAGTCCATCATATGTGAATCCAACTAACTTAATTTGTTTAGCATCTAAAATTTCTACTGAAATGGTACTAATGGAATTCGTTTTTCCGGTAAGTTGAGATATTTTTTGAAGTGTGGGTGGTTCAAATTCTTCGGGAATATAAATGTCTCCAAAAGTGTTCTGAGACCAGATGTCGTAGATCGCAAACCATTTGATGTCCGTAATTTTTTTCATTTCTGGGAGAACTAAGGTGAAGTCTCTGTTGAAATATCGTTCCAATACGTTGGTCCTAAAATGCCGGATAAATAAATGTAACAATTGTATGAAGGAGTCAAAAAATTTGAAAAGTAAGAAAATGTTGCAAATAAAAGTTAGGAATGCCAATGGTACTGTGTTGATCGGTAATTCCACTTACTTTCCATGTTCATCAGGGAACAATGAATCCCTGAGGTCCAGGTCTATTAGCTGCACCGGCCCAAAAAAAGGTGTCAGCTCCATTTCCGTCATAGTTGAATGAAGTAAGCAGCAAAGTGTATTTGTCCACAGCGTAGACATCGCCGGAAACTTGATGATGGTATGAGTTAAGTTTACCTAGAAATTTTCCTTTGTATGGCCCGTCATCATCTTGACAGATTCCTGAAAAAATAAACATTTTTAAAGTCATCCATATTATTATAACAACTAATTTTAAGGAGTAAAACCGTCGTTTGACTGACACGCATTAAGGGAGCACATGTTTTCGCCCGGCTACTGCATTTGACTAGTACAAACTAGAATGAGAAAAGACAAGAGTTTTAATGCTAAGGTGAGACATTCCTGCCAACTAAAAGTGCACGTTTTCTCCCTTAACCTTTTTTATCTTGGAACGATCTACGAAAGCCTTAAGCTTAAGTACTAACCTACCATTAGTGTATTAAAGTTCAGGCCTCTTTAGCTAGACTGTAAAAGGATACATGAAAGTGGCATATAGTATGAGATGCGATGTAGGTAGTTCTTTGGTGAGCAAGAGGAGAATTTTTTTTTTTGAGGGACATTAATAGGGCGAACGATTCTTCTGAATGTTAAAATTTGTAGGGGACGCTATTCCCCATACATGAAAAAAGCAGGATCTGATTTGGGATATACTAGTATAGAGAAAATACAGAGTAGAAAATGATTTTATATTTATTTTTAGTGATAAGAGAATTAATTTAACAATAATAATAATTATTATTATATATTTCCCAGTATGTATGGAAAGTAGTTATAAACGCTAGACTGACAGCTTTGAGTTTTGGCATTTCAGTTATTTATTGTTACCTTGTTTTATTTTCTAATTTAAATTGCAAATTTTTTATATAAGCTGAATTGATTCTGTTAGTATTAAAAATGAATACAAAAATAGGTTTATTGAATTTTTTAGAAAAAGACGTTGTAAACAATTTACAAATAAAAAAGCTGTCTGATTAAATGTCTTATTACAGTAATACTTTATTTTTATTTTTTTTTTTGCTTCAATTTAAATTATTTTTTAAGTGTTCATTATGATTTTACGGGTAAAAGTGTACAAGATTCACTTTTTTTAAAAACCACAAATATGTCCTTATTGAATTCTCGTTGGGTGACCCTGTGCAATATATATGTCGTAGTCTTTTAGTGAATTCAGTCTTTTCACGAAGTTCCTAGTGACTTTATGAAGCGTCGAGATATTGTGTAAAATAATCAAGCTATAAAGATCGAACGCTGTAAGAACAACACCGATACGTCACGGTCTCATATGGCAAACCCGTATAAAACCATGACGTATCGGTGTTATTCTAACAGCGTTCGATCCACAGTCTTACGATGTTTCGTCATAACATAACCTGACTAAATGTAAATATTGACAATTTTGTGAAAAAGCGGATTAGTTCTGGTTAGTTCTAGTTAGTTTTGTATTTACCATTAATTAAAAAAATATAGTACAGACATAACACTTCAAAATTAGTCAGGGTCTGTTAAGACACAATATGACGAAACAGCGCCGGCTCTTCATGATAAGCCTAGGCATATCGTGTAGCTTATTTTTTTTACATGATACGTTGACGATTCATAAAGAGACTAGGATCGTCGTAAAAGGACGGATTTCACGAAAAACTACAATATATTGGATACATAATGGAAAGTAAAGAAAATCGAACCATTCTAATGCAGTTGGTACACTTTCACATTAAACTTATTAGAACTCAAGCTGTTGTCCTGCAATATACCAAATGAAACTATACAGGGTAATTCAATTCTTCTTAAAAATGTATGGGTATATTGGTCATAAATTATTTAGTCAATATTACCGAAAATAATTAACATTATTTGTTCACTTAATTTTGTTTTAATTGGGTTTAAATATTAATGAACCTACTAGAGTAGACACAATTAAAGAGTTGCAAAATCGATTAAACATTACTGTTAATAGCTTGCGTTAGAAAATAATAAGTCTAGTGCCACAAAATTCTATTGATGACACACAACCAAATGATATTTTAAATCTTATTTTCTGTACTTAAGATGAATTGCTACGCTGGTTCTTTAGATTTGCAGCCTGGTTTTTCGAAGCGTGTAAAAAGTATATATTTATTACGATTATATGAACTTCTCTTCGAATTATTTATAAAATTATGTAAATTAAATGACCCAAATTGTTAATAAAAATTTGATGATAATTCACTACTTAAATGCCAGTCAATTACAAAAAGGACTGTATTTCTTGATTTTTAAAATTTTTATTTTTAAATTAAAAAAAACACTAACAAATAATTAAGTAAACGTATTTTTGTTTATTCTTAATAAAAATATTTAAAATTTAAATAATAACATAAATTTTTATGAAAATTTTCCTAAATTTTTAAATTAAGGATGAAGGAAAAAACCCTTATTTTTAAATGCTTCTAATAATTTATAATTAATAAATTATGCAGCATGAACTCTTTACGCTCTAGTAGTGGAAGAATTTCGGAAAAAATAATTTTAATAAATTAATAAATAACTTATCGTTGCAAATTAATTATTTAAAGCAAATAAAAATTTAAACACTTTCAATTTTTATACGTGTTAAAAAAAAACCATAACAAACTTGTTATTATTTTAGTTGCCAAATTTAATCTACTAAAAATTATCTTACCGGATGTAAAAGAATGTGCTCTTTTAAACCGCTTAATAAAAAAGGGGGTTGCCGTTTAAAAAAAACATTTCTTCCCTCAAACGTCCTTTAATAAAATTAATATTAATAATTAAAATTATTATAATAAAATATATTAAATTATTAAATTATATATAAATATATATTAATTATAAAAAATATATTTTATTTAAATAAATTATTATTTATTATATAAAATTTATATATTATAATTTTAAATTTTTTTAATTTTTTTTTTTTTTTTTTTAAAAAATCAAATTATGTTTTTTTTTTTTAATTTTTAAATTTTTTTATATTTTATTTTACCATTTTCCAAATACGTGTTGTTTAACCAACGGACATTTTAAAGGGAATTTATATATAAAAAATTATTTTTATTTTTTTTGGTGTTTTTGTTTTAATATAAAGTTTTTGATGGTTTGGTTTGTGCAAATTTCAAATATGTTTTTTTAAAGTTGATGATTTTGTAGGCCATTTAATGGTAAAAAATAATTTTTTGGTTTTTTATTATTCTTTATCAAGAGTCTTTTTTTAAATTTTTAAATATTAATATTTTTTAAAATTTATTAAAAAATATATTAAAAAAATTATTTTTTTAATAATTAAAAATGAAAAGTTTAACTTTTCGCATAAAAAATTGATAATTTGAATGTTTTTTTAATGTGAATTTAAATTTAAAAAAAAAATTTTCAAGTTTATGAAGTTAAATTTTTAAGATGATTAAGCTTAAAGACAAGCGGGCCTTTTTACCCCTTGATTTGAAAAAAAATATAAATAAAAGAACACATTTTTTAGAGATTTAAAAGAAAAATGAAAAATGCTTTTTGAGAAAAAATGAAATTAAAAGGAAAAATATTTTTTAGGTTAAGAAAAATAATTTTAGTTGTCAAATAAAAAAATTGTTTAGTGCATTTATGTAAAGAAATTTACAATTTAAAGAAAACTAACATAAAACCAAACTCCAAAATTAGGAATAGTTTGAAAGTGTTTTGGTTAGTTCTGATTTGTTTTTCATAAAAAACTTCATTTTGGAAATAAAAAATTTAAAAAAAAAAAGAAAACATCTGGCAACTTGCTTTTTGGAGGAAATCCAAACAAAAGAATGTATCACTTTTTTGTAGGTATTCTTCCATTTTTGTGTGGTCATATTTTTAATATATTTTATATGGGAAAAAAAAATTTTTTATTTGTGTTAGTATGATAAAAATTTTTTTTAAACCTTTTTTATAAGGTGTAAAAATAACTGAAAAAAAAATTATAAAATATTAAGTTTTAAAAAGGGCTAAAGTTCACCGAACGACAACGCCTTAAGAAATAAAAATCAAGAAAAAAATTTTTAACATTTTAAATGTTTAATTTAATATTTTTATTCAAACCTTAAAATCATACCTATTATTGAAAGATAAAAAAAATTTATTAGGCGTTTATGAAAACTTTTTCTGTCATTTAAGTGTATAGTATAGAAAACGCCCCTAAAATATTGTGCGCAAATTATGGGACACCTTTTATAGACTGGAAAATAAAAAAAATCGACTATTTTAAACCTGACCACTATAAACACTCCAAATAAACAACTACTTTAAACCAGAGGTAATACCTGCAAGTAAGGAGTAAATAAAAAATATTACGCTTACAAAATAGATAACAACAGTCACATAAGTGACAAACCAAAAATGCGGAAGTTAGAAACGTTTCACGACTTCATTGTTCAATGCGTACAATAAGGTAATAGTCAATAAAACCGTTTAATAAAACGAAATATACTGAAATACAAAATAATAATTAATATTATATAAGGTAGGTAGAATAGAGGCGTGTCTTTAGTAATATACGATAAACTTTCGAAAAACTAATTTGCGAATCATTAAAATATAATTAAGTATTTTTTATGTTTGTTAGGGTATTTAAAGATACCTAGAGTAACACTTTTTAAAATAGGGAACTGGTGGTACCAAATTTATGAATGCAAAATTTAAGAAAAATCCAATATTTACTTTTTTGGTTCGAACGATCATTTTTCCGTGTTTAAAAATGTGTATTTATTATTATCAACCAAATTCTTTTACGTAAATCTCTTAAACCCTTTCATCTTGAGTGAAAAAAATAAAAACTTCATCGTAAAAAATTATTTAATTCTTAAAAATTTGTAAGATCGATGTAGCAAATTACAAAACAGAAAGTATTTTTTTTATTAAAATGTCAGTTCTGACAGATCATGCTCAGTTCATCATACTCATAAATAGTCCTGTTAATTAAAATTTTTACATTTATATGTTATTTAAATAAAAAATTATAATGGGGTCTTTTTTAAATATATTAATTATTTATTAATTTACTCATTTGTTAATGCAACATACTAAAAGTGAAACATACGGTAAATTTTAATTAAGCACAAATATATAAAATAAAACCTAAGAATAAGTCTCACCTGCGCAAAACAAAGACAGGAATACGAGGAATAGTATTTTCATCTTAGCACTAAAATTTTAAACATGTTTCTAATATTTTCGCGACGATTTCTATGATTATTTAGTCTTTGGTTTATGAGTAATCAACATATTGTGTATAGCGCCACGCACCACGAAGTGTAGTTTGTTAAAACGATTTCGATTTTAACTTTCTAGTCTCAAGAACTGGTGTGTCCGATCGTTGAATATTTGGTAGTTTTAGCATACTTAATCTTACGGTAGATACCGGTAATTATAAACATTGAGGACTTTTTAGAAAAGAGTGGCGGAATAATTACTTAAAAGCAAAAATTTAGTTTTATTTTTCAGAACAAACCTTTTTTTTAGTACAGTAAAAGCTTTTTATTCGCGGGGTATATGTAAATATGCCGCGAATACAGAAACCGTGAATATGGAATGGTAATTTTATGGGATTATAGGGTATACAAACGTTCCTAGATGACAAAATAAAAAACAAGTATATAAAAAAATGAATTAAATTGAACCATTCTTTGTTCTTTTACTACTTAATTGTTTTACTCACTTACAGCATTAAACAAACCTTGTTTGTTTAGGTAATGATAGAGTTGAGTGTTAATATGAAACCAAAATTGATAATAAGGTACTTTTTTGCAAATTTTCTCGGAAATGTATTGTTTACTTTTTCTGTGCTCTTTCGAAAAAATCCAAAGACGTATGATAATACAGACTTTTTGACAACAAGAAAAAATAAGTACAAATTTGTACCCTCCTATTACCATATATAAAAAGATTCTCGTATGATTGTCGGACTTTACATGAAATAGCATCAGACAGCATGGTTTGAATGGCGGATGTAGACCTTACCAATGTTGCCAAATGTAGTCTTTCTGAAGGAAAATAACGCCGGCAAACCTATTTCACCGGCTTATTCAACCTTGTGGCCTTATAAGTACGAAATTTGTTTTTTAGATATTTTTTTAAATCAAAAACTGTTCACTTGTTTTACCATGACCATGTTAATAAATTATTATTTTCAGGCTTAAGCAATGGTTAAAGAATTCTGTAATTTTTTCTTGCATAGCAGTTTTTAAAAGATCCTTCAATTTAGACTGATATTCAGCAGTGGCATTAGCAATTTGCCTTTAAAAATAAAACTTCGTTCCATAGACGGATCAATTTTCATAAAAAAATCACAAAGCTTATTTGCCATTCTTAAACCTTCACTAAGATTTTTTAAATTAAATGTCATGTTTCCCGTGCATGTTAAAGCCTCTTGTTCAATGGGCTGTGAATTTAACATTTCCTCGAAGTCGGTGCCGTCAAATCTTCATCTTGCGATTCAAGCAACTTCTGAATGTCACTTGATTCTATCTGATCGAACCCATCTCGTCCTATTCCTTTTACAATTTCGGCGGTTAGTTCATTTGACGACGCGTTTACAAAGGACATTATTTGGTTGGATACCTTCATATTGGAATCCTTTTTATCAAGGTGTATGTACCGATGGACCGATTAGATCCGCGAATAAAGAAATCTTTAGCCGCAAATATAGGAATTAGGTGGCATTTTTTAAATCCGTGAATGAAGGAAACGCCAATAAGGAGCTTTGACTGTAATCTTGTAAAATACCCATCTTGCATATTTTTTTGGAGTAAAATCTTAAAGAACACTTTAAAAAAATGATTTGAATTAAAAAAACAAAATATGACATAAAATTAACACTTTCTTAATGGGATACTTTATTGGTTAGTATTTAAAAACGACTTATTTTTCGGTAAGTTTCTATGAAAAGATTTCATATTCATTTTTAGTAACAATACAGTTATTTTAATTTATATAAAAAAATTTGGATTTTAAATTAGTAAATAGAAAGGTAACAATAAATACCTGAAATGTCAAAACACAAAAAGGTAATAGTCTGTCAAATTCTAGAGTTTTATGCTATTTTAATACATAATAGTAATAGTAAAACACATAAATAAATTAGTTCTGTTGATTCTTAAAATGATTAGAAAACTTTTTATTGAAACGTATCCAAAAAAATTACAGGCTTTTAAAAACACAAATAAATAGGGTGTCCCAATAAGAAGCTTTTAATTTTATGTCGCATCGCTCTTGTTTTGATTCGGATCAGTGTTCTAAGTATTCTTTCAGATTCTACGCGAAAAAATACACAAGATGGCCATTGCACATCTTATTTTAATACGGAGATTGCCACGTTGTGGATTTGATTTGATTTTTAAATATGCTTGTAATGAAAATTTAAAATAAATAATAAAATATTTCATAATTCTTTAGTTTTATTTATTGTTGATTCTATATTGTTACGGTCTTTAAAAATATCTGTTTAGTTAATAGAAATGCAGAAAGGGTAATTGTCTCGAAAGTTGCCTCCTCTCCGATTTTGACCAAATTTGGTATACGGGGGTTTTTTGGGGCGCTGATTACGAATCTGAAAAAATATTTTTCGGCAACGTTTCGTTTTCGAGATATTCATCATCAAAGTTGAAAATCAAACTAACCTTATTTACACTATTCCTCCTTCTTTTTGCACAGAATTCTTGATGTTTACACTACATTAGTACACAATATTTCACAAACACCTTTTAAAAATTTGTTTTTATATTTATTTTACACCTTTTTTCAATTTAATTGCAAACATCCACTTTCACATGCCCCAACGTGGCCGCAACCATGTATACACTAGTTGTTTTGTAAGCAAATATGGCTGCTGCCTTTGAACTTGAAAGTTCGCAATTTAATTGAAAAAATGTGTAAAATAAATAAAAATAAAAGGTGTTTATAAAATATTGGGTGCCACTTTAGTGTAAAAATCAAGAATTGTGTACAAAAAGAAGGAAGAATATTGTAAAAATGAGGTTAGTTTGATTTTAAACTTTGATAACTGACTTATCCATCTTCCCCTTAAAAAACGAAAAGTTGCCCGTAAAAAGCCAGTAAATTTTCTTAGTACTTATTTCAAGACGTTTGTGAACCTGATTTCCAATAAATTGGTGTAAAACCAGAATCCGTGTTTTTATACGGGGTGTTATGGAACAATATAAAGCTAAAGAAATGTTATGCCAAAGCAAAAATAAAATCTTTTATCGTCACTAAACTTAAAGGTTAAAAATAATTTGTTTACAACTAAAAATAATATTGCTGCTTGTCGAATCAGCTGTTGTAAAATGTATTAGCAATAAAAAAAATACCAAAAATTATTTAAATTTATTTGTTCAATGCAAAGATAAATAACACGAAACTTTACTGCAGTAAAAGTGACATGAAAAAGTGTTTTTAGTTTTAATCCTTTATTAGAAATAAATTTCAGTGTCGAAAATTTTCAAACAACATATAACTAAGCACAAAATGCCTAACTTTGCCCCAACCTTACTTTTGCTACCTTAATGATTACAAAATCCCATTGGTGAGCAGCAATTAGTTAGAGGGCTAGCAAAAGACAACAAACTCTTGACTCTCCCTGTATATAATATACTTCATGATCATAGCTCATTTATAATATCTTGCTAACTCATATCATATAGCAAATAATGACTTTTTTCGACTAACTTCGGCTAAAAGCATGCTAAAAGTTAGGGACCAAAATAAATTAAATAAATACTAACAGTCGCATAAGCTGCAAACCTTAAAAGTGAGTATACAACAATACAGACTTGATCTGTCTGACCTTAAAATTGATTTCGGCAGGTATTGGTAATTATTCTTTAATAATTTATTCATAAATAACCGGTAATTTGTTAACGTTTCGTTAAAAGTCACCGTACAAAAATGATTGTTGTTTTTCAAGGTTGAATACCCCATACACCGTTGCTCTTAGAGGACAACCGCTAAAATGTCTTACAGTCAACATGAGTAATGGAAATGCGCCAATACTGATGGGATAGGTACGTTTTAATAAATGTACAAGCGCAATGCACTCTTATACAATTTAATAAGGTTACGGCATATTAATGAGACATTTGTAATTTTACCTAATAAGCCTTTATTCACGATTCTTTTGATGATTAGTCAAAATGACAAGTCATAAAACTACACACATGTCAGAGAAAAATAAATTTTATAATATAAAGGTGTTTTTTCAGTGGCGGGAAAAAAATTAACATTTTATCTTTGTTAACAAGTACCAAAATGTCACTTTTTATGAAATGACTTTTTTCCCCTGAAAAAAAGTGAGAGATATATGTATAGACTAGGAATTGCAATCCCGGGATCGCGATCCCGAAAATTTCGGGATCCCGGACAAAATTTAGTGTCCGAAAATCCCGGCATTCTACAGTTTAATCCCGGGAAAAAAATCACTAAAATTATTTTAATCTCGAAAATCCCGTAAATCCCGAAATCAATTAAATCTGATACCAGAATAATTCATAATTTATTTCCTACTCTTTTAAATTTAATAGTTTATTTTTACTGCATAAATGTTTTTTGTTGTTTTGTTAAGTTTAGAAGTAAGTTTTATTTTGTTTTTGCTTTTTTAATTATATTTAAAAAAAATGGTATTTTATTTTGTTAAAATATTTCGGCATTTTCGGGATCAATCCCGGGATTAAATCTCTCAATCCTAAAATCCCGGGATCCAAAAAACCCTCCGGGATTGCAATCCCTAGTATAGACACATTAGTAAAGGTAGATATTTGATTTTAGAATATTTTATTATACAAAAGTTACATTTCCTTTATATCAAAAGTACAAATATTAAATGCGCATTGCATGAATGACATGCAAAATATCTAGTAATCAACCACACTTAGTTCACAATTTTTAAATCAAATCCATCAAATTACAGAATTACATTAAGAGATATTTGATTACTTTAAAGGTTTCCATAGCAACGCAGATCTAATTGTCGCTTTAAGTAGTTGAAAATTTCAAATTTCACATAATTAATTTTATGACTTAAATATATTGTAATATGTTTTATCAACATTAAATCGTCGTTGTTCCCATCACAGAAAAAATATTGTGTTATACACGGAAAAACTATTATATTTTAGCTCGTTAGCAGTTTCAAGCTCGAGCTAAAATCTAAAACTTTTTCCCTTGTATAATAAATAACTATTTTACACTTTGAAAAATCTCTTGAATTTTTTTTTTGCTTCAATTTTTATATTAGCGCACGCTCACTTTAGGGTTTTTAAAAATTGCTGCAATTTTTCTTTCTTAAAAGAAGAATATAGCAGGCGTAGCTTCCTGGCTTTTGTGGTAAATATTTTAGTTATTTTAAAGGTACTATATTTTTAAGGTAAAACATTTTGACGCTTGACAATACACAGTAAATTGATAACCAAAAAGTGTGTTTAGAAATGGTTCAATTAAATTTATAATTCGCTACTAAACTAAAAAATTTATTTGTGCATTCAATTAATAATTAAATATTTTAGAAATAAATATAAAACCTCTTTGTTTTACCTTTGTTTACAAATTTTAATGCAGAAAGTTGTACTTTTTCGCATTTGCCGTACTTGTGCTCAAAATGACTGCGGAAAAAATATTACAAGTTTTTACATAAATAGTATACAGGGTGAGATTCAAGTCCATCTAGTTCTAGAAAACCAATGTCTATTTTACAACATAATTTAATTTAAATGATAAAACCCATATCCCTTAGAGTAACCAGCTTTTTAATAACCAAAAATTTGAATTTCTAAAAATAAAAGGCTATGAGTAAAAAGATGCTTGTCAGTTTTTAATGTAAAAAATGTTGTGTCATTTCCACAACAACCAAGTCACACACAAACAAATAAGTAATTGGTAATGTTTGGCAAACATTGATTCATCCGATGATGAAACGCCCAACTGTATTCTAGAAACTGTAAGAAATTTAAATTTATTTCCAGTATATTAAATACACTTACATATCTAAAGTAAGGACCAAGTTCCTATCCAAAAATCAGGGCCTCTTAAAGTACTGAGACTTAAAATTAGACCAAATTATTTTTTGACTTGACAAGTTTTTTTCATTAATACAGACAGATCAGTAAAAAACTTGCCAAGTCCAAAAAGAAATTAGTCTAATTTTACATCTCAGGATAGAAAGGTGACCCTTATTTTATATAGGTGTTTCTTCAATGATCTTTTTTTGTCTGACAATAAGTTCAATGAATGAAATAAAATCCAGCCTGCATTTTACTGACAATTATGACCTGAAAACCTTAGGTTCAATCAAATTAAAAACTTTTAAAATACCCTCTAAATGTACAATATTACTACCCCCGTTTTAGGCGTACCGAGAAAAAATGTGCAGTTTTCAGAATGTTTCATTTACTTTTATCCTAAAATCTACTTACACACCAAATTTTAAGTTTTTACTTCTCCGATAACTTTCCCATAATTTTAATGACTGAATGAGTGAGTCGCTCAGTCAGTCGGTTATTGTAGATGGTCATTCTTCCAGCTTCTACCAAATTAATGCTGGGGTGCCTCGGGCTCAGTACTAGCACCAACTCTGTTTCTTCTTCACATCAACGATCTTCTTTCTTTCAC
This sequence comes from Listronotus oregonensis, assembly GCA_019359885.1. NCBI lineage: Eukaryota > Metazoa > Arthropoda > Insecta > Coleoptera > Curculionidae > Listronotus > Listronotus oregonensis. The sequence continues at coordinate 13,240 of JAHBCN010003391.1, read as the reverse complement.
CACCAATCCTATCCATAGTTTTGCTGACGATGGAATCCTCCATTCTTAATATTCATTTTCTTAAGCCACCCTGTAGGTCTGATTTGTAAAGCAAGCGCAGGTCAATGAAGATATCTCTTTCACAAAGCCTTAAACTAATCTTGGAGTGGGGCGCTAAAAATACTGTCCACTTTAATGCCTTCCAAACACAGTCATGTTTGCTATCGCGAAAAATGTCTGCCAATGCTCATCCGTTACATATGAGCGACCAAGTTCTGCAAACAAAGAATAGTTTAATCTTGCTGGTGTTAATTTTGAGAATAACCTTAATTGGCATAAACACATTACATCCATAGCCTCAGCAGCTTCAAAAAAGCTTGGATTCATTTTTCGAGCAAGAAAGTATTTCTCTTTTTCTAATCTGTATACTCTGTATGTATCCCAGATCAGAGTAGAATATTGTTCTCATGTCTGGGGAATGGCGACTCCTACAACAATTAGAATTCTTGACTCCATTCAAAAAAGAGCTGTTCGTCTGATTAATGATCCCAAACTTACAGAAAAGATTCCTTCTTCTCTTGCCCACCGACGAGCCATAGGGGATCTCTCCTTCTTTTATAGGTATTTTTACGGCCTCTGCTCCAAAGAGTTGGCCAATATAATTTCTTCTCTGGCAGCTCCAACAGAGCAACACGTAGTGCCACTTTTATGCATCCTTTTACGGTTCAACTGGAGAGGCCCCGAACTTTCCACTTTGTTCGTTTTTTCATCCTTAGAGTGTCCAGACTATGGAACCTGCTACCCGCAGAAGTTTTCCCTTCTCCTCCAAATCTCCAAATATTTAAGTCTCGTGTAAATAAACTCCCTCTTACCATACTTCAGACAACCACAGTTCCTTAGTACTTAGGTTTTAGTCTTCGTGGACTGTCCCAAGAAAAAAAAAGGAAATGGTCGGACAAGCAGACAGTTTATTTAAATTTTGGCTGTCAAAACGTTAAGAAATAGTCATATTGTATTATAAATTTTTAATAAATAAAAAGTAAAAATGTATCCTTGTGCTGGTTCAGTGGGCGCTCTGCTTAAGAGTTGACAACCGCCCGTATGTTAGAGTCCCCTAATGTGTGTACAATATTTTCTCTAAGAATTCAATTTTTTTTTATACCAAGTAGACCAAATGGTAGATATGTATACCTTAATAATTAAAAGAGAAATCGCGAATCTAATAAAAAAGAAAAAACTTGGATGGGTGTCTTTTACTGATTGTATTAAAATTTTAAAGTCTCCAAAAGATGGAGAGCTCCAGGTTCCACCAAGAGGGCGGCACGTATTTCATTCTGTAGGTCATGAGGCAGCTTGACAAGACAACAAGCTGATAATTTTCATAGATCGTTTTTCACAAAAAAAAATTACTAGACGCCACTGCCTGGGTTTCAAATAAATCTCAATATTTTTTAATCTTTTTTATATTTTTTAACATTTTGCCCTTATACAAATCCGGTATATTTTTACAGAATAAAATACGGCTTTTTCGTGTTAAAATCTGCAATCCTACCACAACATATTGTCTAAAAAAATCACTTATATTCTTTAGTATTTTTAATTTATGTCGTTGGTTTGCCTACAATTTCCTTATAATTTATGAAAAATTGCATAAAAAATAATAACTGGAATTAGCTAAAGCAAACTGGGTTACTGTACCAAACTGAAAAAAGTTTGATCAATAATCTAGTAAACAGTGAAAGTGCAAAATCACGAAGCATAACACAGAATAGGAATCTTTTAATTAGTCACATATGCAATTTCCAAGAATGAAAATAAGAAATTTAAATGATATAACACTTAATTGGGAAAATACTTTTGATAAAATAAGTCTTGGAAATAGTATTTTTAGGTTGCAAATTTGTGATCATGTAAAAGAATGGAAAACTGTCTATTGGTAACCTATACTAATATTGTATTTATGTAATTTTTTATATTATATTTACATGCTACTTCATAGGAAAAATTAAGCTAAACAAAAAAAAATTGGCCTAAAATTTCAATATTGTGGTGTTATTTGTCTCTAAAAATTTAAGAAAATAGTAAGAAAAAATCTTTTTTTAGTGGTACAAAAACAGAATGTAAAGTAACTAACCTAGCTCCTTGTTCCTGCTATAATTTTAGAATTAAAGAAGACAATGACGAAGAGTGGATATATTTCAAGGCTGCGACGGAAGATATTGGTCCATATACTTCCGTTATGCATATGACTAGAGCTTTGAAATTGGGAAAAACGCCAGTCATAAGAAAAATTGCCAGTATAAAGTGAGTCAGAAATACCAAAAAATATTAAAACTATTCAATTTTATTATTAAGGAAACCCATATAATTTTATTTTCCTGCTATAATGATATCAAAATAATGGGATACTAAAAATATACCTCATAGTTTGTATACACAATAGTTAATTATTAGATCAGTGAGTTATTTTACATATAAGTCAATAAAGAAAATTTTTAGAAGTTTTATAAGTGATTATTTATAGATATGCGACTTACTCATGCGGCAATTTTTTATATAACAGCGCAAAATTAAAATTTACAGAATAAATAATAAAAATCATAAATAACACTAATTTATTTGTTGTTGTATCAGTTATTATAAATATCAAATTTAGCATTTCTATTTTTAGAAACAAAGTGGTATTAAAAAAAAAATCTTGGCTGGCAATATAACCAGGGTTTTGTTTATTTATCAAAAATAGACTCTTTAAGGGGGGGTAACGTTAATACGTGCAAAAAAGGTACATTTTTGCGATTTTTTTGGACGACACAATTAAAATCTATTTATTAAAACTAACGCTACATTAAACTATAGAAAAAAAAGTAGACTTGCGGTGCCCCTCAGAACTAGGTGCAGGATCATATGAAAATAAAAAACCAAAGTTTTTCCGTTAGATAATCACTTTCCCCAGGTAACGCTGGGAGGGTTTTTCGAAATTTTAATTTTTCACTTTAAAGTGAAAAACGTGATTTTTGGAAAAAAAATCTAATTTATTCTTGTAAAATAAAAGATATTGACAATTAAAAAAAAACTTTTCAGTGTTACCTCCTAAATTATGTACAGAAATAGTGTTCAAAATTTCGGATCGCTGCAGTAGATTTGAAATGAGGGACACCGACTTTAAAAACGTAAGTTGTAGGAAGAACGCTTTAAAGTTTTGAACACCAAAATTTTGGAGTTAATAGTTATTTATGATATGAGTGTTAAAAGTACCATTTTAAGACACGAATGTGAAAGTTTGCAGAATGAGAGAAACGATGCTGGTTGGTTACAGCATGTTAACTTCAAATTTGATACCTCGTGTCAGTTTTAGCTCATTTTAGTTTTTACTTAAAATCAACTTGAAATATAAATGTTAGTAAAGAAAAAAACGTTGACTTTTTTTTAAATGTTACTTTAAAGCACTAGTGCTTTAAAGTAATATTTTTAAGGCATCTAGATAGTGTTAAAAATTTAATTTTTAACACGTTTGTAGAAAAACGTTCATAAGTGAGTTTTATCGGCTCACCTTACTTACCGCTGTATCTTCGTTAGTTTTGCTCTGATCCCTCTCAATTTTTTACACAATATTCGTAAAAGGTTCTCTATACAGAAAATAAAATTTTAAAAAATGCCAAAGAAAAGTTTTAAAAAGGTAACCACTCCCCCTCCCTTAATAAATTGTAAAAATGAAAAATGTTTATATTTCCCCAAAAATAGCAGAAGTTAATTAAAACAACTTTAATAAATGAAGAAGCTTTGTATGTCGTGCAAATTTTATTTTATTTTTTAAATTTTATCACAACGCTTCCGGTAATCCAACCACCAGTCCAGCAATGGAGCATACACACGTTAAAACTACATAACATTAAACAGTATCATATTACTTTTTTACTTTGCACAATAAAACACGTAAAAATTTAAAAACATTATAAAATTTTTGATTAAAAAGAGAGTCTTAAAAAAAAACTCTACGGTAACATTTTCTTGAAACATAAACATCATCTTTTAGTATACTTTACCTATGTTTTAGACCACTGTTGTTAAACGCGGAGAACAAGGAAAATAAAACTCCAATAATTCAAACTATTGAAAACAAGGACATACAAGTTTTGCACCTATTGATAATGTTAGGTGCCAATGTAAATAAAGCCGTATTAAACACTAACAGAACTCCTTTAATGATTGCCGTCTATTTGGGACAACTGCAAGCAGCTTCTCTTCTGATTGACAAAGGTTTGTTTTTATTAGTTTTTAGCCCTGGATTCACAAAAGTCTTTGGGTGGGACCTTTTTAAACGCTCTCTGTACAAGATTATATAAATTTGACCTATTAAAATCATAAATTAGAATTATAGAGCGCTCCCCACTTAAAGGGTTTCACCGATAACGCATGAGTTGTCCCATTCATGTAGCGAATTTTGGCAAAAAGGGAAAATTAGAAACGATCCTAATTTGGCGGGTGAAAACGCATAAGTTTTTACCCTTACCCATATGACTTGCAGAGGTGTTACGGGTTACGTTCTAAAATGAAGCAGGAAAAAATAAAAACTATTTTCCAAAATTTTAGTTTTCTAGATTCAGAAAATATTCGGAATTTTAAAAGTTTCTAAACGACATATTGTTGGTCACATAAATGCGCAACTATTTCCCCATTTAACCATCTCCGTAACTCTTATAATTTCCGAAATCATAATGGTGGGGGTCGAATTGAAGACCTCTGTGCAAAAACCAGGTAAGTCACATTAGACAAAATTTTGGGAAATTAAAAAAAACGATTATTTAGTTTACATGTAGGAACTATAAAATCATTTTATTTTAAGTTGAAGAAAAGTTGATTAAAAACTGCTAAAAACATTCTTTTTTTTTGGTAAAAATTTGACCTGATTTTTGTCCCGAATGTAATAAAATAATGAAAAAATGTTTTGACAGTTCTATTAAACGGAACCAAATCAGTACTTCTTGGAAAAGGTAAATAGGAATAAAATATAACTGCAGTTGTTTTATAAATAAAGATTTGGAGTTATAGGCATCTTCACCTGTAACACATTTAGTGGAACTTTAATATCTTTGGGTTATTCCTTTCTTTTCATTAAGCGGTAAAGGATAGGGTTGTATCATATTTAAAGTTGCAAAGCACAATGACACATTCTCATTTTCAATATAAAACCTTGTAAAAACTGGAAAAGATGTAGCAATACTGCATTCTATATATTTAAATCATTTTTGATACTGCAAAATCCGGTATGTTGAAATGCTAAACTTAGCTTTTTCTTTGCTTATAAAAGTAGATTTAAAAAAGGCTTAAAATGTGTTGCAAAATCCATGATCATGTCTTCATTGACGTTTACAACTTTAAAGTATTTGGAAGTTGAACGTACTAGTTCTTTCCATTTATTAGGAACATGAATACTTTCTTTGCGTCTTTTGGCCTTCTCAATCAAGGCAAATGATCGGTCGAACGGTAAGAAACTATGTCCCGGCTCCGGATACTGGTGTATGATCTTAAAAATGCCCTTCTGGTTAAGGGACGCCAAAGTATGCAAATATTTTATGTTCGTTTGGTTCTTATTTTGGGCAAAGGCGTTATCGGAAAACAGATATACGATATTCTTACGTCGAACGACAGTCACGATCCGAACCAGGCAGGTCCCTACATGTAAAAAATGAACTCGGTGCAAAAAGCAGGTATCTACCTGACTTATCTGATTTATGCTGCAATAATTGACCAGGCAAGTAAAATTATACGCTAGTTCATATTAAAAGCGTTTTACTTACCTGATTTTAGTACCAAACGATCCGCAATAGTTTAAATATCTAACATATGCGCAAAACCAATTTTCGTTAAAAATTGGACTAACCTGGTTTTTGCACCGAAAACTTCAATTTGAATTACTCTTTTATCGAGAAGCTACTTTGAGAACAGGGGAGGCTAAGCCTCTTTAGCCCACCATATATTTAGCAAGTCACCCACTTATTGGAGTTTGTATACATATATATTTTTACCATTGAAATTATTATTGTTCAGGTGCGAACATATTCAGTACAGATATAAATGGCCTGAATATTCTGCACTATGCTGTCGATTCAAATGTATTGGAAAACGTAAAATTTGCTTTAGATACAAAGCTGGATATTAATATTCAAGATAATAATGGGTGGACACCACTTTTAAGAGCAGGTTTGTATTTTATATACATAGTATAGTCACAGCTTGTATAGTGATCAGAACAACTCAAAGGAAATACTTTATATCTTACTAGAACCATGATGACAATTTACACACATACACACACATAATGTATTATTTCTTCACCAGTAGGTGTGTATATGTTTATAATATGTACTGTGAAAATATGTTTGGTAGTTTTGTTTTATTTTAAAGACTGCTTGTAAACTAGTCGCCAGTGGTGTAATTATGTATTGTGAAGCTGTTAACCTATCAAAAATTTATTTTTTGTATAAATAGGACGTGTGCAAGTCAGAGATATTTGACTTTTTGTTAAATAATTTTAAAAAAACTGGAACCAGTGACTAATCTTAGTTACTAGAGAATACTGGATGTTATTATTTTTACATATGAAATTACTAGCTTTTCGCCACGGCAACTACACAATTTTGGCTGTTGTTGTTTTTTTACATTCTCGCGAAAAAAATGTTTACATTCGATACGTGCGACAACGACTTCTGCCCTCACGTACCTGGCTCCCTTCTCACTTCGTTGCGCTCCTTCTTTCTTCCCACGCGCTCTTTCTTCCGTCCCACACTTAGCGGTGTAGCGCGCATCGTGCGATTGAGCATTTTAATTCTATCGTATTTCATATGTTATTATATTCTAATATAAATGGCGTTTGTAAATGAATTAGTACCAATTTCTCATAAAACTTTTAACCCCCTAGGGGGTAAAGGACCAAAAATACTACCTATTTTATTTTTCTGAGTAATCAGAAGCCTAATTACTAACTTTCATATTTGGAACTTTACAGATGACGATTTTTCTATACATACATTTATCCCCATTTTAACCCCCTAACGGATAAAATTCCAAAAATATATTTAAAACAGATCATATTTAATCGTAATCAATAGCCCACAGCCCACATACCAATTTTCATACTTCTACATCCAGAAGTGACGAAGTTCACCTTTCACCCGCCATTCTACCCCTTTATGAGCTAGAAGTTTTATAAAATACGTTCTTAGCTAACATCTCCCATTTTTTAAAGTTATCAGAAGGCCAATTACCAACTGCCATAATACTACTTCTAAGTATAGAAATGACGAAGTAGATATAAACTTTCACCATCAACCTCTTTAGCGGGTGAGTTTGCTACTCTCTCCTTGTGCCAAATTTGATATTTTTTTCGTAATTAGTCAGTATGTATACAGGTTGGGCCAGTAAAAACGAAACAAAGCCGATTTGACATAGTAGCTGTCCTTTAAAAAAAAATGCGACATTATGCGAATATTTTTAATTCTGTCACTTCAACATCATAGGAAGAGCAACCTTCACCCAGAAAAAGGTTGTAACCACATTTTAAAGGCGGTTTACTTTTTAATAATTCCATTTTTTTTTAATTTGGGCCAGTAGTTCTTCTGAAAATGCATTATAAAAATAGCCCTGTTCACAAAATGTCTTCCCTTCAAAAAAAAAAAAAAAATGACGAGCCGGGCGATTTTTTTTTTAATGACAGCAACTGTGTCAAATTGACGTTGTTTTGTTTTTTTGGGCCCGCACTGTCTCAGGCTATTTAGCAGGCGCGTGCTTGGGCGATTTTAGGGCCCAGGAAACTATTCATCACTTGCAGGCCCCATAAGGCATCGCCGAACAATATTGACGAATAGGAAAACCTTTCAACAAATTTATTTAAACCTACTAAATATTAAATACACGGGTACATTATACATGTCAACATTACACAACAAGGTTTAAACAAATATAAAATGAAAAAAAGAGTTAAAGGATTATCAAATAGAAAAAAGGAGATAACTGAAAAATAATTAACAATAAAATATCAACAACACCACTGTAGGTAACTTTTAAATACTTTGCTTTTCTGGCATACCCTGTTAATAACTATATCTGCAAAAATGTTTATTAAATCAGTATCGCAGGTCACATATGAACATCCTTTAAGGTTTTGAATTTTTCAAGATTTAAAAAACAAATAATTCTGTATGTATTTAGCCGTATCGTAGGCTTTAAGGCTTAGGATGGCCCTTTAAAGTTTAAAGCAACATTACATTGCTTACCGGCAAACCACCGGGAAACTCTCGGCGTATATATTGTAATTTTTTTATCAAATAAGCGCTTATATTTTTCTTCAGTGCTGAATCTTATGTACCCTAGGTGTATACTTTGGTTTATGGATTTATTAATTATTTATTTTATTTCAATATTGGTAAAAAAAATTAAAATAAAGTCTTTTTGGAATATCAAGCACCTTTTGCAAACCTAAATTCTGGCTATGCCATTGCACCCTTTGAATGAATGCGTGAGTGACCTTCCGCTTTTATAGAAGATTTAAGCTAAGTTTAGACAACTCTTCAAAGATTGTATAACTAGCTGAACGCACCCAAATGTTATTTGTACAACATCCTTATTATATAGTGTCCAGGATTAATTATACTAAAGAAAGTAATTTGGTGGCTTTATATTTATAAGTAAATATTTTTTTGTTATTCTAAACTGTAAGCAGGAATAAAGAGTACTTACTTAGCAATGGTGCAGAAGAACCATAAAAGATAAAAATGGGTTTGATTACAGGGAAAAAATTTAGAGATAGCAAAATGAAAAACCAAAAATATTCAGGAATGTTTTTATTATTTTTGGCTAATGGTTGCCTACTTACGAATAGTTTACTGGTTATCTAAATTGCTCAGCTGTCTGACCTTTCATGTTTGAGAATAATGACGTGACGTTGACATAGAAAGTGTCTTGTGAAAATTTGTAAACAAAAGGGATTTTATAATAATAAATTAATTTTTAAAGTAACTCACTAACATAAGGCAATGTAGGTATTTTTAAAATGAGTGGAAATAATTACGAATTATATATTGGCTTAACTAGAGAACAAATACCTAAGAGAATTGCTAGCGAAATAAGGCCTAGTGCACATGTTTATGATATTATAAATAATAGATCTTTGGGCTGTAAGAAAAAACGAATAGGATTTACAGATAATTTTATATGTAAGTTGTATAACTCATTTGAAGCTAAAGAATATTCCAAGAGTGCCAATAAACATTGTCACTATTATGGTGGTATTTTTAACCTCGAATTTAGCTTAGATGGGTAAGTATTAATTACATTTTTTAGTTTCGTGTACAACTCATATTTAAAACAGGGTAGAAGACTACTATTTTTTCTTTTAACATACGTTATGGTTATGGCTAGTCAGTTATGGACGTCACTCTGCATTCTGCTTATTTAATCTCGACAATTGGTTTCGTTTATGCTAAAGTTTTGTAGCATTTTCTTCAAGAGAAAAATTAAGTAGGGAAATGATTGAAAATAAATGATATGTAATTGTAAATAGAAAATAAAGAGTAATTTTTTGTTTCTATCTGTCTACTTTTTTTTTAGAAAAATTCTTGTGGCAGCATGTGAAGGCAAACAAGTTCTTCTCTTATGCAGCAAGTCAGAAACAAATAAGGCTATAGAAAATGCTCATCTTAATTGTTAAACTGTGTCAGGTTAGTTTTTATATTTGGGAAACTCCAAAAAGAATAAAGACATTAGGTTTAGATGGTACATTTGTGTAGTTAGAGTAGCCTTTAACCAATTTCCAAAAATTTTTAGAGAAAACTTTTGCCCTTAGTGATCCAAACCAGGGACATAAGAAATTTAAAAGGTCCCCTTAATGGGACAAAAGAAACAGATTCCCCTTAAGGGGGAAAAAATTTTTAAAAATTCAATTAAGTAAACTTGCCTCATCCCAAAGTTTAAAAATAACTAAGAAAGGGTGTCAAACTTTTTTTTTTTTTTTAATTTTTTGTAATAATTTCTTAAAAATGACATAACGGAAAAAATTGGGGGGAATTGGGGGGTTTTTAGGGAGAAAAAAATTTTCTTTCTTTTAATATTCCTAAATATTCCAATTTTCATTCTAAAAACCGTATTCATTTAAGAGGTTCGGGTTTGACGGTCGATTTTAATGCATTTTTTAAATTTTTTGTAAAGGAAAAAAATTTGGGTTTTTATCATTTATTTTTCTGGTCCCCATAAATTTAAAGTGGATTGGTTCCTTAAAAATCCAAAAATTCCCCAACTTTCCAAATTTGGGTACCAAGCTAAAATAAATTTCACAACGTAAATAACTAAAAATTTTTTCCAAAAATTTTTTAAACTTGTCTGTACTTATATAAGCATACATTTTTATAGAATGGTCTCAGGTTAACCCGACAGACCTTCAGGTTAGCCCCGGTCCAAAACCACCTCTTCTAACTAGACAAAATTTTTTTTTTGGAAAAACCTTTAAAAAAAAAAAAAAAAATAAAAAAAAATTCTGAATCCATCAAACCATAGAACCCTCTTAAGAATTTTTGTAACTTTTGCAAAAACACTTTTGTTCACTTTTCATATAGCTTGTTCAATTGTTGTAAAAGACTATTACCATATAAGGAACGTTTTAACTATGTTGTTTTAATAATGTCGTTTTTTGGCTTTTAGTGTATTTGTCCCATAAATTTTTTTTTTTTTTATTTCTCTAGTAGTTATTCTATTTGTTCATTCTAGTAACTAGTTTTGTATGTTTTTATTTATGATTAATACGAAAAAATAATTTGATGCAGATACAGTTACATGGCAGAAACTTATTTTTTTAAGGTAGGATATTTTCAGGCCATTTTTTTTTAAAGTTTTTCCTCTAAATTCATACTATTTTTACTATGAGACGATAAAAGTAATATACATACAGGGGTGGATTTACGCAAGGGCTGAGAGCTGAAGCCTAGGGGGGCAAATATTATGGGCGGGAAATTTAGGATTTTTTAAAAAAAAAAATTTTCGTAAATTTTAATGAAAATTAATGATTTTCCAAAAAAAAAAAAGGGTTTAATAAAAAAGTTAATATATGATTTTGCTTTTAATTAAAAAATAGTTTAAAAAAAGACTTATTTGTTTTACCATTTTAATTTATATTTTGTTTTTATATTATAAACTTTGTTTGTTTTAAAGAATTGTTATTTAATTTTCTGTATAATTTACTTCTGTAAAATTTGTTTATTTAATTTTTATAAAATTACTAGTAAAGTTAACATTTTTTTTAAAGCTAAATTTTTCGTTCTGATTCCAAAAAAAAATTACATATTAGAGCTTCAAAAAAAATATTAGCCTATAGGGGGCATGAAGTTAAATCCGGCCCTGTATATATAAGGGACATAATCTATCTGTGATACTTAAATTTATCCAATGGATATTTAACTAATTAAATTAATATTTAAATTTCATTAAGTTTCTTATATCATCATTGTTTGGTAATGCTTAAAATTACTTAATGCATAATTAAAACTGCTTTAATATTAATAAGCTAGTTTAATTTTTTATCTGTTTTAAGCATAACCTAAGTAGTTTTTTTTTTTAAATTTAAAAATGGTTTAAAGGAGTTTAAAAAATTTATGGAATGGGAAAATTTTTTTTTATTTTAATTTGATTTATAACCACATTGTCAATTTGTTTACTATCAATGGTTATTGCCCTAGCACTCATTAGCTTTACACTATAGTTAATCACATTTTTATTGTAGAGCTACTTTTTACCAATGTCAGCACTGACCTCGGTCGAACAAATTAGCTTAAGAATTTGTAGTTATAATATCAAATATTTCTTCACCTGCACAATAATAAGTTGTTAAATAATATAGAAAATGTATAGTCCACAGTACATCCCCCTGGCAAGTTGATTACCAATACTTTATAATTCGTAAGGAACTTTGTTTTGACGAGTCTACCCCACTTTTCCTTCGACTTTTTCGATTCCTTCGCTTTTCCCCTCGAAAAAGCCCTATATTATGGCGATTTCCCAAGGTTCTAAAAAGTCACGACCACAACTTTTTTTAGCTAAAGTTACTGGAGATTTTGTTAAAAATGTAATTTTAAAATTGTCCGACAAAAATTTTTCCGACTTTTTCATGTCTACCGCTCGAAACATCCCTTTTTTGGGAGGGTTTTAACCGATCACCACATAGGTTATTTTTCGTAAAATTAATTGTAAATAATTTATAAAATACCATTTTATGTTTGTCCGACAAATTTCAAGCCGCATTTATTCAGTCCGACAGATGGAAATTGGAATTTTGACGGGGTATAAAAAATCGTTGACCACAAACCTAATTTTTACTTTTTTTTCTTTTAAATTTATTGTAGAAAATAGTGATACACCTGTCCATTAAATACGCTGTAAGGGGCCATCCGTTAAATTACGTCACATTTTAAGGGGGGATGAGTGTAGAGGATTGTGACATTGTGTGACAAGGAATATGGGAGGGTTATCAGCTTTGTGACATCACGTGTAAAATCTATATTTCTCTTACTCTTTCTATAAACTTATAAGGTTTAAGTAGATTTTATTCGTTGGTGAGCTCACGCCTGCTATTCTGCCATTCCGCGCGGCCGTTGCCCGTGAGTATGAAGGGTAAAAGATAACCAGCACCATCTCCAGTGAACTTTTAGTCCGGTGTAGAACTGTTTTGATTATTTTTAGACGTAATATTTCAAAACATGTGACGTCGCACTAGGGGGGAGAGGGTCTCACAAATGTGACGTGTTGTGACAGGGGCGTTCAGAATTAAAAGTTATGCCTCAATACCAAAACATAGCCTCCTAAGAATTTTTTTTTAAAACCTCTAAATTTTTTCTATTTTTTTTATATTTGCCTTAAGCACTCTCATAATTTATTTTAAATCAAATTAATTTCGCATAATTTTGTTCAAATTCAAGCATATTTGTAACATTAACAAAGATTTTTAATTTTTTAAGGAATCACAAATTTCATGTGTGTTGCAACGTTATTAAACACAACTTTAAAATTTTACAAAAATTCTTTTAAAAAGGTAAAACATTAATAATGATAAAATGCATATTAAAAAACGCTCTTTTAAACTGCAAAATTTATATTTTATATATTTATTAAAAAAGTGTATAAATTAAAAGACATCATTAAAAAACCTACTAAAATTATCGCGGATACCAGAAAAAAACGAATAGGGTTAAAAGTAAACATTAACGTTTGGTCACAAAAC